>RJWM01001253.1:0-59935 GCA_004363535.1 Dasyprocta punctata
AAAAACCCTACAGAAAGTTGGAATAGATGGTCTTTATCTCAACCTGATAAAAGTCATCTATAGCAAACCAACAGCCAACAACATACTAAATGGACAAAACCTGAAAGCTTTCACTCTAAAATCGGGAAACAAGACAAGGATGTCCACTGTCACCACTCTTACTCAGAATAGTTCTGGAAACATTATCCAGAGCAATTTGACAAGAGAAAGAAATAAAAGGAATAAGCACAGGAAAGGAAGAAGTTAAATTATCATTATTTGTAATGACATGGTACTCTACATAGAAGACCCCAATAACCCTACCAAAAGACTTCTAGATTTAATAACCAAATTCAGTAGCGAAGCTGGATATAAACTCAACACTCCCAAATCAGTAACCCTCTTGTACACAAATAATAAATTCACTGAGAAAGACATTAAGCAAACAACCTCTTCCGCAGTAGCATCCCCAAAAAATGAAATACCTAGGAAGCAATCTAACAAAGGAAATACAAGACCTTCTACATTGAAAACTACAGTACTTTGAAAAAGATCGAAGAGAGTATTAGAAAACGGAACGATAACCCTTACTCTTGGGTAGAAAGAACCAACATTGTGAAAATGGTCATACTCCCAAAACTTTTTATGCAGATTTAATGCAATCCCAATAAAAATACCATTAGCATACCTCACGAAATTTGAGAAAACAATCCTAAAATCCATTTGGAACCAGAAGAGACCTATAACAGCAAAAGCAATTCTGGGCAACAAATGTAAGTCAGGCAGCATCACAACTCCTGACTTGAAGCTATACTACAGAGCCTCTATGATAAAAACAGTATGATACTGGCAAAAAGCAGACAAGAGTATCAGTGGAGCAGATTAGAAGATGCAGAACAACTCCCAACACACCCAGCCACCTTATCTTTAACAAAAGGGAACAAACATTTTCAGTGTAAGAAAAATAGCCTCTTTAATAAACAGTGCTGTAAAAACTGGCTTTCTACATGCCAAATACTAAGACTAGATCTATGTCTATCACCGTGCACTAAACTAAAATCAAAATGGGTCAAAGATCTAAATATTAAAACAGAAACGCTAAATCTGTTGGAAGAGAAAATAAGTAAAACTCTTAAAGACATAGGTAAAAGCAAACACTTCATAAACAAAATCCAGATAACCTGTGAAATACTACAAAGAATCAACAACTGGGATCTCATCTTATTAAAAAGCTTTTATTCACAGGAAGAGAAATCACCAACAGAATGAAGAGACAACCCACAAAATGGGAAAATATTTCAGTCAGTTGCTCCTCAGAAAAAGGAATAATATCTAGAACATATAAAGAGCAAAAAAAAAAAAAAGAAAAAAAATCAGATTCCCTACATTCAAAGACCAATCCAAAAATGGGCAGCTGATAAATATGTATTTCTCAGATACAGAAGTACAAATGCCAAAGAAATGTATGAAAAAATGTTCAACATCACTGGTCATTCAAGAGATGCAAATTTAAACAACGTTGAGATTCTATCTCCTTCCAGAAAGAATGGCTATTCTCAAAAAATCAATGCTAGAGGAGCTGTGGGGAAACAGCAATATATCTGCACCCATATTTATAATGGCACAGTAAGTAATAGGTAAATTTTGAAAACAACCCAAATGTACATCAACCAAACAATGTATAAAAATGATGTTTTTTAATACATAATGAACAAAAAAGGATAAACTTGAGACATTTATTGCTAAATGGATGAACCTTGAGACCACAGTCTTAAGTGAAATAAATTAGACACACATGTAAATATAGCATTGTGTCTCTGGTGTGAGAAACTAGAAGTGTAAATAAGAACCAAATTGTTTAATAGATATTGTGAAAGAAGAAAGTGTTCAAAAGGAAAGGGGAACTAGGGAGAGGAGAGAGGAAAAGGAAGGAATACAAAAATGAGAAAAGAAGGATAAAATGGAAACAATGTTTTGTAAATATGGAGGGAAAGAAGAGTGGAACAGAGCGGGGGAGGGGAACGGTAGGAGGGAAAAAAGACAAATCTAGGTATATCATTACAGGTAAACATTCCTGATAAAGAATGTAATCACTGTACCTAAATCGTACCAATAAACTTAATTAAAAAAATAAAAAAAATTTAAAATTTAAAGATGAAAATACGTAAGTAAAACGAAGAAAAAAAAATCTAGGTGTTGGGATTCCTGCTACTAAAATCTACCTAAGTTAGCTTCAGTAAAAATTCAGAAATCAAAAAGTTTCTCAAAAAATGTGTAAGGTATTATTAATATTTTGGTGTTTCCCAAATCTTAACTAACACATCACAGTGCATTCATGCAAGTGAAATGCAGTGTTTACCAACAGTATCCTAAGAGCCAAAAACATAAGAAATGATAATCTCCCCACTAACAAAGAGATTAAAAAGATAAGATAGTATTTTTTAAACAAGTGGACCCAAAATTTTAAAGTTTAATTGTATCTAGGACTGGTGTTGGTGAAAAGAAATAGCTACTTGTAGGCAGGTGGGGGTGGCACACACCTGTAATCTTAGTAGTTATTCAGGAGGCTGAAGCAGGAGGTTCTCGAGTTTTAGACCAGCACGGGCAACTTTGTGAAGCTCTGTCTCAATATAAAACAAAAAAGGGCTGGGAATGTTGCTCAAGGGTAAAATGCTTGCCTGGCTGCACAAGGACCTGAGTTCAATCCCCAGCACCATATACACAAACACACTGAAAGCTACTCTCATGTATAACTTCTATGAATAGAAATTAAAACAGCTATGGGGAGAACAATTACCATATTCTAAAACTCAAAACATTCATGTCCCTCAGACTTAGCAACTGTATGTCCTGGCATCTGCCCTAACTGCTAAGGCATTCAAAAGGTTAGAAGAAAAAGACAAAGACAAAGACAAAGACAAAGACAAAGACAAAGACAAAAAGAAAAAGGAAAAAGAAAAAGAAAAAGAAGGTACTTATTATACTATTGCTTGTAATACCAAAAACAAAGATAAATGGCTAACACCCATTTAAAGAAAATCTATTATACAGTTTAGAAGAAAAAACAGGTATATGTGTGTGTTAAATAGAAACATATCCAAGGAATACTGCAGACTAAACTGAATCTAAAAATGAGGATTAGATGTGATATAATTTACAAAACATTTTACAACAACACACTAAAAGTAATCCTATAAAATTTATCGATATATAAATAACCACCAGACAGTAATTCAACTTATAAGGAAGATTACATACATATAGGAGCTAAAATTAAAGGTCAAAGAAAATTTTAACCTTAACAGAAATGTTAACATATTTTACAAGGAAGATTATATATTCATGTTAGACAAATATTTTAAATTGATTTTTAAAGATAGAACATAACCAGTGATCCAATAAACAAGGCAACAAATATCTATGGAACTGTAACAAAAAAAATAAATATATTCAAAACCCAATTTGCCAAAAGCAACATCTCTAACAAAGTCCAAAACAACTACTTCATACCTCACACTGACTGACAGCAATGGATCTGACCTGCACCTAGTGAGGGTGTCAACTCAGCCTGGAAAGGAAAATAAAACTTACATATTCAACTTAAACCAGACAAATGTCTTTAAAATTGCCAAATTAAAAAGGATCAAGAGGTCAATATGGTGGAACAGAAGCCGGCATCTATCACAGCCTTTCTATGACCTATAATGGAGACAGCTAGAAAAGAGCTACTGAACAAAGAGAAAGGGAAGAGGTCCAAGAATCAAAACAGAGCCTATTAGAAAAGGTAAAAAGCATGGAAACAGGGGAAAGAAAAATTGAGTCCGTAAGCACGAGGTAAGCCCAAAGAGGGTCAGCAGTCCCAGTGGTAAAAACTTCTATTACAAGTTGTAAATCCATTGTGTATTTACTATGAAAGTGACTCCTCTCACATGGTAGCCAAGTTCCAAAGAAGAAATCTACTGCAGTAGCTGCCATTCCCTGGAGTGTGGATAGAGAGGCATATTGCTTGAGACTGAGCTACTTCAGGGATCAGAAGTCATAGAACAAACACATTAGGGTTTCTATGTACACCTTGATGCAGTGACTGGCAGGAAAACAGCCCCCCCAAAAAAGAAACAAACAAACAAAAAAAACATTGGAGATGGGGAGGATTCATCACAGATACTCTGAGAAGTCTGAGCAGTAGAGAGCTCAGGCTGTGGAAGGTACAGATGGTCGGCAGCACCACTACGGTGAGGAGCCAGGCCAACACATGGTTTTTTTAAGAGGCTGAGTCTGAAAACACCGGGATCAAGTGCAGCTGATTACTTGGCTCCCCTCACAGCCCTTTTACAGCACAAAAATCAGTGTCTGTTTGCTTGCTCCAACTGCCAGTGTATTTAAGGATACACTTCTGTTTGGACATCTGCCACATCCAAGAGTACATCCCACGAGGAGCCTCTGGAGCAAGGAGGACACCTTTGCAGCTCACAAGTGGTGCAGGTTACACAAGAGGATCTATATAAACTGTCTCTGGAACTAATAACAGCCCGAAAGTGCACAACACAGCACTGAATGGCCCCTCACAGCACATAAGCCCACACAGACCTCAGCTTTCACACAGCAATGGCCTATCAAGTGGGTAGAAACAAAACAGGCCCTAGCTGCAACTCACTATCAAAGCAAAGTTACTGATGGATTTGAGTACTTCAGATCTAAAAAGAAATCAATTCAAACACCTTGGTATAGAAGACATTTTTGGACTCATATTTCTTTCTCTGCACTTTTTCCCTTTTTCTTCATTTTTTCTTTTATTTTCTTATTTTTCCTGTAACTTTTACACAATTTACTTTATTCATTAATTGGATCTGTATTTTACTTCTCTCTTCCTATCTTACTACCTTCCTCTTTTTTTCTAAATTTTACATCTTCTACATTTCCCTTTCTCCAACCCCATTTTCATTATTACTTTATTATTAACCTTTATGAATTTTTAGCCTTTCAGTTTATTGCTTTTTTCTGTTAATAGTTGTATAGTTGTTGTTTTTAACTGGTTTTTACTGTACATCAATGTCAGGTTTGCCTTTGTGTCATCATCACTCTGAGCAGTGATGGGGATCACACCCTCAAACCAAGGCTGTACACTAAGAAGCCCTTCACATAAAAATGGAAGATACTCATCCCAACTGATGCACAAATCTCAGCACAGAAACATAAGTATAAAAAACAACATACCATAACTCTTCCAAAGGCCCATCATTTGTCAATAATGGAAAAAAAAGATTCTGAAGTAAATGAAATGCCAAAGAACTCAAAAGACTGATTTTTAAAATTATCAATGATGCCATAGATGATGCAAACAAGTGGCTTAATGAATTAAAAAGGACAGTGCAGGTTATAAAGGACTAATTCAACAAAGAGAGATTCTGCAACAAAGAGAGATACTGAAAAAGAACCAAACAGAAATCTTGGAAATGGAAAGTGCATTAAGTCAAATCTAAAGTTCAGCTGAAAATTTCACAAATAGACTGGATCAACCAGAAGACAGAATTTCAGAGTTTCAAAACAGGAGTGAATTATCACAATCAGGCACTAAGAAATTATTGACAAAACATCCAAGAACTCTGGGACATGCTAAAAGACCAAACTTACAAAGTTTTCATATAGAAGAGAACACCAAGGTGAGACTAAGGGAACAGAAAATCTATTCAATACAATCTATGCAACAAAATAGTAACAGGCAACTTCCCAAATCTTTTTTTTTTTTTTTTTTTTTTTTTTGCGGCACTGGGGATTGAACTCACAACCTCGCGCCTGCCAGGGCAGGCGCTTAAGGCACTGAGCCAAACTCCCGGCCCTGGTTTTTTGAGGCAGGGTCGCACTATGTAGCTCAGGCCGGTCTTACACTCGTGTTGTAGCCCAAGCCGGCCTCGAACTCACAACGCTCCACCTACCTCAGCCTCCCGAGTGCTGGGATTAAAGCCGTGCGCCACCACACCCGGCCCCAAATCTTGAATAAGATATGAATATCCAGAAACAGAAGGTATTCAAAACACCCAACAGGTGTGACCAGAAGAGAACCTCTCGCATGTGACATTATATATAACAGGGCAAAAATACAGAACAAGGAAAAAACACTGAAACCTACAAGAAAAAAATACTAGATCACTTTTGTAGAGGCAAACCCATTAAAATAACTGCAGACTTTTTTGTAGAAACTCTAAAGGCCAAAAAGAGAATGAAACAATGTATTTTAAGTCCTGAAAGAAAATGCTGCCAATCTAGATTACTATATCCATCAAAGTTATTCTTCAAAATTGAAGGAGAAATAGATTTCTCAAGAATGAGCATAAACCAAAGACATTCATGAAAAATAAAACGGGACTGCAGAAGATACTGTTTTTTAAAAAAAGTCATAGACAGAAGAGTAACAGATAAATCCCTTGAGAATTAGGAAATAAATAAATTAAAAAATGACAGCAATTAGTATATAACTTTTTATAATAACCCTGAAAGGAAATGGTCTTAACTTTCTAATTAAAAGACACAGGCTAGCAGATTGGAATAAAAAGCAAAATCCAACACTTTGTGCACTTGCAAGAAACACACCCCCACTAGCACTGACACAAGGATAAAGGACAGAAAATACTACATGCAAATGGAATACAAAAGCAACCAGGATTAGCTATTCTCATACTGAGTCTAACAGGGCAGATATCAAGACAAAATTAGAAGGGATAAAGACCATTATGTTCTTCAAAATAGATCATATTTTAGGCAATAAAGCAAGTTTTAAATATAGAGAGAAAAAAAGAAAGATACATCTACTTACATCTTACCAGAGGACATGGAAAATTAACAGCAAGAAAAACTACAGAAACTATACAAATACATGGAGACTGAACAATTCACTTTTAAGCAATCAGTGGGTCACTTAAGAATTCAGGAAGAAAATTTATAAATTCCTAGAATCACATGAAAATGGAAATACAACCTACCACAATCTGTAGGCCATGGCAAAGCGTCTTAAGAGGAATATTTATAGTGTTGACAGTTTACATTAAAAAAAAAAAAAGAAAATTAGACCTCAAATAAATAAGGTCTTGGAAAAAAACAAATACAAATCAAAAACCATGCCCAACAGGAAAAAAAGAAACAATAAGGATCTGGGATAACATTAATGAGATAGGGAATAAAAACAATACTACAAAGGATAAATGATAAAGAGTTGGCTGTTTGAATAAACAAGATCTATAAACTCTTAGCTAACCCAACAAAGAAAGAGAAGCCCCAAATTAATACAATTAGAAATGAAAAGATGCTACAACAGACAACATTGCACTCTGCATATCCCTATCCCATGTCATGTTGTGTTATATTGTGCTGTGCTGCGTTTTTTGAGACAAAGTTTCACTAACTTGCCCAGGCTAGGATTGAACTTGCTATCCTCCTGCCTTAGCCTCCCCTCCTTCCCAGAGTACTAGGGTTACAAGGTGTCCACCACCCATATCAAGCTGGTAACATTAATTTTTAAACATCAGAAATGCCTATATAGCATCAGAAACAATAGATTTCAGAGAAAAGAAAGCACTTGGAACACAGAATATCATTATATAATGATAAAAATTATCAATCCACAAAACTAGCAAGCCTCAGTAAGTATGTACCAATCAACAGAGCTTCTTAAATGCCTGAGGTATAAAACGTAACGAAGCTCAAAGACAAATAAATGTACAATTGAGGCTTTTAATACCCCAATACCACCAGATAGGACTACTAGGTAGGAAATTGGAAAAGATACAGAATTGAACACCAACATCATCTAATTTATAGATTACCTGATCACACAACTGGAGAAAACACATGGTTTTCAAGAACCCAAGGAACATTCTCCAAGTCAAGCAATATACTAAATCACAACACAAACTTCAAATTTAAAAGAAATAATAAAGAGGATGTTTTCTAACTGGTCCCAGACTAAAACAAAAAAATGAAGAAAAGGACAGCAAAAAATTTCAAAGTCTCGTAAATTAAATAACACACTTCTAAGCCGGGTGTGGTGGCGCACGCCTTTAATCTCAGCACTTGGGAGGCTGAGGTAGGAGGAGCGTTGTGAGTTCGAGGCCCACTTGGGCTACAACGCGAGCACAAGGCTGGCCTGAGCTACACAGTGTGACCATGCCTCAAAAACCCAGGGCTGGGAGTTTGGCTCAGTGACTTAAGCACCTGTCTGACAGGCGTGAGGTTGTGAGTTCAATCCCTGGTGCCGCAAAAAAACAAAACAAAACAAAACAAAACAAAAAAACACTTCTAAATAATCCATTGGTCAAAGAGGAAGTCACAAAAAAGAAGTTAATAAAATACATTGAACTGAATGAAAATGTAAACAACACAAACCAAAATTTGTGGGATGCATTTAAACAAGTATTGAGAGAAGATATGATTACATTAAAGAAAATGCACTGAAGTATGGTGGTGTCACACCTACAATGCCAAGACTCTGGGAGGTTGAGACCAGATCACAAGTTCAAACCCAGCAACTTAGTGACTGGGCAAAACCCTGTCTCAAAATATAAACAACTGGGAATGCAATTCAATGCAAAGGCCCTGGGTACAATCCCCAAAACAATAATCAATCAGTAAAAAAATAAATGAATAGAGGAAAGAGTTTCACTCATGGATGGATGGATGGATGGATGGATGGGAAAAATCTCAAAATCTGAATTTCTACCTCAAACTTGAGAAAGAACAAACTAAACCAATCAGAGGAAGGAAATAATGAGACACAGAAAGAAATTTTAAAAAACATGAGAAAAGACATACAATGCAAGTTTTCAAAGCAATGGGGAATTCATGTAGCTTCCCCATCACCACCACTTAGTTATATTAATACAAAAGTAAATTGGGCTGGGAGTTTGGCTCAGTGACTTAAGCGCTTGTCTGATAGGCGTGAGGTTGTGAGTTCAATCCCCGGTGACGCAAAATAAATAAATAAATAAATAAATAAATATAAAAGTAAATTTTAAACAAAAGAGCAAAACAATGACAAAAGAAACATGAAAATATACCCTTAACATTTATAGTTAAAAGACTGAAAAAAACAGAAGGAACAACTATATTAAAAAAAGGGGACATATTAATACAGGCCCACAAGTAATGGAAAAAAAATAACCATTAAATATACATAAAGCACATGCAAATAATATAACTGACAAACTGATATATGCAGAATTCTTTACTAAACATCTATAGAAAGCATATTCCTTTCTAGCACATGTTTAACATTTATAAATAAGAATGTGGTGGTAATAACACATTTTAAAAATTTAATCCAAGTTCACAATCACTCTGGAACTGCGTTAGAAACTTTGACAAAGAAAACTAGAACTAGAACTCCTCTAAAAATCAAGAAACTTCCAATTGACTCCTATTACAAGAAAGAAATGATACAGACTATTGTAAGAAAATATGTTGAACTAAACGATGATAATACTACAAATTAAAACTGTGGGGTATAGCTAAAAGCCATGTTTAGGGAAAGGTTTATAAATGAATATATTGGAGAAAAATGACTAGGAAAGTAACAATTGAGATTTCATGTTAAGTTAGAAAAATAACAACAAATGAAACCTAAAGAAAGCAGAAAAAATAAAGATATTGATACTGAAAATGACATTATAATAAAGAGAACCAAAGAAGACAAAAATTGGTTCCTTTGTTTTTAAAGAAAGTAATAGTGAATACTGACTTCAGGGTATGACTTCCTATGAAGTACACAGAAAAAATTCTAATAAACTAATATCTCAAATGGAAAAGTGACTTCACTAAATTTCTATGGATATTAAAATATCATAAGAAAACACTCTGAAACATTTTATATCAATAAATTGAAAGATTTAGATAAAATGTGAAAATTTCCAGATAACACAATTTTCAGAAACCGATACAAAAATGGAAATGAGAATGTTTCTATATTTATTAAAGAAATTAAATCAGTTATTTAGAATTTCTTATAAAGAAACCTCAGGCTCAGATGTATTCTGAAAAATATTCAAGAAAGAAAAAACAACTATTTTAAACTCTTCCAGATAACAGAATTCTCAATTTTATGAAGCCAATATAGCTGTAACATTAAAACTTGACAAGAAGAAAGGAAATTACTGGCCAATCTGACTCATATGCCCAAACACAATCCTAAGTAAAATATTACTGAAGTAAACCTGGGGATATATAAGAAGGGTTATAATAGATCACAACCTATGTGGGTTTATTCCAGGAATACAAAGGAGATACAACATGGGAGAAAAAAGTCAATACAATTACAATATAACAGAATAAAGGATAAAAATCATCTACTTATGTCAGTACAGTATAGGTATCTAATAAAATTCAACACCTATTCATTCAAATATTCTTCTAGCTGAGCCAGATATGGTGGCACACACCTGTAATCCTAGCACTTAAGAGGCTGAGGCAGGAGGACTGCTGTGAGTTCAAGGTCAGCCTGAGATATAGAGGAAGTTTAAGGCCAGCCTAAACTAAACTATACAGTAAGATCCTGTCTCAAAATAAAGTTCTCCTTGCTAAGAATAAAACGGCACATGCCTATAATCCCAGCTACACTGGGGGATAAGATGGTCAGATCACAAGCCAAGACCAGACTTGGAAACAGGTTGAGATTGCATCTCAAAAAAAAAAAAAAAAAAAAAAAAAAAAAAAAAAAAAAAAAAAAAAAAAAAAAAAAAAAAAAAAAAAAAAAAAAAAAAAAAAAAAAAAAAAAAAAAAAAAAAAAAAAAAAAAAAAAAAAAAAAAAAAAAAAAAAAAAAAAAAAAAAAAAAAAAAAAAAAAAAAAAAAAAAAAAAAAAGCCCTCCAGCAAAAGTAGGAATATAAGAGAAAAACTTACTCGACCTGATAGTTTGAAGGTTTACCCATGTCTTATTTAATCATAAATTATTACAAATTAATAATACATTAGGAAATGTGAAAAGAATGTCCATTATTACAACTTTCAATTAACACTTTACTATTAGCCCTATCAAGCAGAATAACTACAAGAAATAAAAAAATAAAGATCAGAAAGAAAATACTAAAATTGTTATTTGTAGAAGATCTGACTATAAAAACTGAAATTAAAATGTATTAGGATTATGGATCCAGGCGTAATAGCACACATCAGTAATCCCAGCACTTGGGATTGAGGCAGGAAAATCATCAGGAGTTCAAGGCCAGCCTGAATTACACAGCAAGAGCCTGTCTCAAAGGACAAAAAACAAATTATTAGGATTACAAGCAGTGGCAAAGCGGGTGAAAATATATACATATGTGTATACACACATATATATAACGTATATAGAGAGCTAGATTAGATAGAAAGTAGACAGATAGATGTTTAGGTTTTTTATTTTTGAGACATGATCTCACTACATAGTCCAGATTGATCTCGAACTCTCAGTCCTCCTGCCTCAGCATCCCAAGTGCCAAGTCACACATGCCGGGCTTGAAAATATATAAATAAATAAATTTATTTTTTACAAAACAACATCAAAAAGTTAATCCTACTGGGGATTTAGCTCAGTGGCATAAGTGCCTGTCTGGCAGGCGCAAGGTTGTAAGTTCGAACCCTGGTACCAAAAAAAAAAAAAAAAGTTAATCCTTAGAATTAATATACAATGTTCAAGACCACAACAGGAAACCTAAAACTCAAAAGAAATTACAGAAGGCAAAATAAATAAAGAGCTAGGCCTAGTGTTGTAGACATGTCAATTTGTCCAACGCAATCTATTTGGAAAGAAGAGAGATTTGAAAGCTTAATTCTCAAAATCTTAATAAAAATACAAAGTAAAGGAATCACATACACAAAACTTCTCAAGAGTCTTTGCAATCAGATCAAACAAGAAGATCTACTGTATTTGAGCATAAGTTTTATAAAGCTATCATAATTAAAGACTCTGTTACATTGCTCAAAAGACTAACACAGCCAAATGCTGTAGCACACCCCTATAACCCTTGTCACTGGGGAAGCTGAAGAAAGAGGACCAAAAGTTTGAGGCCATCCTGGGCAATTCTGTGATATCCTGTCCCAAAACTGAAAGAACGAACGAACAAACAAACAAATGAAAGGAAGGAGGAAGGGAGGGAGGGAGGAGGGGAAAACTAATGAAAGAGAACACAGAATTTAGAAACAGACCTACCCATACAGTGACACTTGATTTATGGTAAATAAAGCACTAAAATACAGGAGTGAGCCAAACATGGTGGTGCAAGTCTGTAATTTCAGCTATTCAGGAGGCTTAGACAGTAAAATCACAAGTTCGAGGCCAAACTAGACAACTAAGTAAAACCGTCTCAAAATAAAATAAAGGGCCAGGGACATAGCTGAGTGGCACTGCGCCTGCCTGGCAAGTGTGAGGTCATGAGTCCAATTCCCTGTATATAAATAAATAAATTAATTAATTAAAATAAATAAAGGGCTGAGAATGTAGTTCAGCACTCACTGGGTTCAAGACAATCAAAAGAATTCTCGCCAATAAATGGTTCAGGATCAATATAATATGCATATGGAAAAGTCATTAAATGTAACTCTTACTTTACACAAACATCAATTCCAGGAAGTTTATAGCTCTAAATATTGTAAGGAAAAATTAAGAGTTTCTATGTGATAACATAGAATACATTAATGTGGTACAGAAAAACTCTTAAAGAGGAAATCATTAAGTTGGAATAAAATTTTTTCTATTTATCAAAAGACAGAAAAAAATAGCACAGGACAAGATATGTGTAACACACATACCATCAAAGAGCTTATATCTCAAACACAAAGAATTTCTTAAAACTTATACATGGCTTATTTAAATAGCTCTATACAGACAAGAGATGTTTTAATGCAAATTGGAAATAGCAAACACATATTATACAGATTAAACTTTCACATATTCCTAATTCCTTACTAAAAATCCTCTGGAACAAATCTGCTAATTTCTCTATCAATCAACTTTAAGGCTTTTAGCCAAAAAAATTTTAGATGCTACTAAATGGTCTTTTCTAATTGTAAACCTTACTTTTCTTGTATAAGAGGAAAGGTATGTTTCATGATAGAAATTCAGAGTATAGCCAAAACATTGTGACAAGGGCCCCTTTATAGAAACATAAGGCCAAGCTCTTTCCAAATTCTGTATCTTAGAAAGACGTTACACCAACAAAAACATCTGAATTCAGCAGTGTCTCTACGCTTTTACATATATTTTAAATGCTTAAGCAACAATAACAAAAAAAAATGGTTAAGTAAAATACTTAATAGCCTTCGTATATTATATAAGGCAACTTGCATTTGGAACACAACTATTTCAGTCCCATAACTCTGCCATTCTTAATTTAAAAGCATGCTTGCAAAATTTCCACAAATACACAGTGAATAAAACTACAGATGTTCCTTGATTTACAATGCTATTAGGTACTGATTACCATGAAGCTGAAAATATCCTAAGTCAAAAATGCACTTAATACACTTAGACTAACAAACGCCATGGCTTAGCCTAGCCTATATTATCCTACCATCAAACAAAACCATAATGTGCACCAAATTCAAACATAATAACTGTATCTCTCTGTGACCAAGAGCAAGACAATCTTGGGTCCATAGCTCTGGCATTAATTAGCTGTATGTAAATAACTATTCTGTGAATTTCCAAATTTGCATCTGTAAAGTATGAGTACAAATCTATAAAACTTAAGGTTCTTAGAAAAACTGAACAAGATAATGTTAACTAAAGCTTCTAATATATTGTTCACTAAACAGAAAGCACTCAGTAAATATAAAGAATATTCTGGTACTGTGGGATGTACCAAAAGCAAAAACACCAAACTTATAAGTAGGTATAAAAGTAATCTGTAACATATTAGCCAATAATGGTATCTGTAGAGCTGACTGCTTTGTCATTATTAATTACCTGCAAGATTGTCAAGCATGAAATTCAGTAGCTTTCGGGTTCCATCTGGGTCCTGGTACAAGTTGAGAATATCCTGTGACAAAGGATTGCCTAAAAGATAAAAATAAAACCCATAAGACTTACAATTGAAAGACAAGACAGAAATGTATACTGTGAAAAACAATACCAGTTTTCTAAATTGATTCTACTGTATTTAATCCATTACTGACATTTAAAGATATTATGAATTTAAAAAAATATACTTCAAGTTAAAGATTAACTTAAAAGTTTTTTTCTCCCAGATTTCATTATTTATATTATGAACCTAGAATTTGGGATCATCAAACACCCACACACACGAAGTAATCTTACTCAATTCTGAAGCAATCCTATGGATTGGACATTTACCTTTAAAGATTATACTTCTAACTGAAAGGCAAATACCCTAAAAGAGCAAGAATGTGTGATATCATAAAGAAGAGGTCATCTTCAAAAGAAAAATATTCCAAGTGAAAACAAAACCTATTTCCAAATGAGTTAGTGAATTGTGTGGAAGAAAATAAGAATTCTATGCCCATAAATTCAACAGCTCAGAAAAAAATGGACAAATTCCTTGAAAGACAAAAATTACCAAAGCGTATGCAACAGCAAATGGATTTAAAAGTCGCAAAAATAGCAGAGTAAGGACCTTCAAACATTTGCCACTCTGTAAGAGCAAAAGCAAAACACAACCTGGTAAAAACTGTCAAACATCATCTGTCACGAAGGTATGACATTTCATCAACTACAGAGTGAAGATATAATGGTAGTGCCATAAGATTAAAATAACCTGGAAAGTACTTTTCAAGTGTTTGTAGTAATGCTGGGCAAACAAACCTACTAAGTTGCCAACTTACAACACAAAAGTATACAGTAGACAAAACAATGACAATTCGAACTTGTGTAAAAGTATACAGCACATACCATTACATACAGGGCATGACATTGATAATAACAAGCAAATGTGATACTGGTTTTCGCATATACTATCCTATACTCTTTATAACTGTCTCAGAACATACTACTTCAAAACACTATTTCCTGTTTCAACAGCAGAAGCTTGACACATCTCATGTTTACTATGCCTCTTGATTACATCAAGAGGCCATGTTGAGTGACTCATCTACACTATTCAGGTTTGTGTAAGTATATGTTGTGATGAACACACAATGATGAAATTGCGTAATAACACATTTCTCAAAATATATCCCTGTATTTAAGTAATGCAAGGCTGTATCTGAGAGCTCTGAAACACCCAGGAAGAATTTATTTAAGGAAAAAATGTACATTCTTGTTAAGAATAATGATTTGTAGAGTTTTTACTTGTGATCTCCCACATTGCCAGGGCAGCTGTGAAGCCAGAGAAACAACCAAAACCAAGCTGGAACTCTTTCAAAGCCTCATTTCCAGAGAGTAATCATTATATGACCTGGGTGATGACTCTTTAACTCTTGTTCAATGCTGGAAGAGTTCTCCTTGGAGCAAGAGACTAAAGGAATGTCTGAGGAAACCTTTACAGGCAAATGTTTACACTGTGGCAATGTGAGTGATTTAACAGTTGGAACAAATAAGAGATAAACCAAAGAGCTTAAAATTAAAAGCTAGGGAATGAGGTGTCTTCAGGGACTCTGAAAATATTTGCCATATTTCTGGCAATTTAGAACATCATACATATACAGAGAGCTATGCCCTGCTTGGGAAAGACCTAAAAATAGTGTTAGCTCTCACCTCTATCTGACCTTGAAACTATGACCAAGTAGGAAGGGAAGATTAAGAGAGAAGTGTAAATTTCCTGGCTTAGCACTGAAGGTGTGACCCAAACAGAATCTCTTGGCAAAGAATGGGAGATTTACTGGTTCCAAACATACAAGGAAACCTGTCTAATCATTAGCTGAATCATTTGCTAAGTAGTAACAGGTGAAGAACACAGAATGAGTTCTGCAAAGCAATGAACAAAAATTAAAAGCTAGGCAACTAAGAAAACCCTGTTTCAAAAAAGGGGAAGGGGATGCTAGGATGCAGCTCAGTGAAAAGCCTCAGGGGTTCAATCCCCAGTACTGTGCCCTCCACCAAAAGGAGAGAAAATGGCAGAGTGAAGACTGGCAGCAAATCACATGCTTTCTTAGAAGTGAAATTCACACACCTGCAAAACTGAGCAAAGAGAAAAGGAACAAGAGCTCTAGGTATTGGGAAACAGCAGACGGGAAAACTAGAAATTAAAGAGAAACTGAAGACAACCCAGAAAAAAGAACAAAGCAGTCTAGAACACTACCCTGGGCTCCCAAGGAAAAGATCCTGTCTGCAAACACATGGTAAACCCTGAGGTTGGCAGTCCCAGGGAAAAGCAATAAAATGGCCCAAGAAAAGTTCACCATTATTGTAAGCTACAAATACAGTGTAGGGTTTTACCTAAAAGTGATTCCTGCATAAAACAGGTTAGAGTTGAAAAAGAGATACAATGCCAGGCAGCCATTTTGGCAGTGACTGAGTAAGGAGTCATTTGCGGAAGGGGTTAACCTGTTTAAAACAAAGCTACTGTGGAAATCAGAAGTCACAGAACAACTACACTTCAGGATTTCTGGAGCCACCCTCCCACAGTGACTGGATGGGACCTGACCACAAGAAGCAGCTGCAGAGAGGGAGGAGGCTAGTAACAGACTCCCTATAAAGTTTAATCAGCAATGAGCTCAGGCAAGGAAAGACATGGTGGTCCCACTCCATGCAGAGAAAAGCCAAGCTGGCCACAAATGCTTTTCTGAGGGGGCTGAGTCTGAAAGTCATGACATTTTAAGTTCAGCAAACTGCTTGCTTCACCTGCCCTCTCACTAACTATATCCAGCACAGAACCTGGTGCTCTGTTTGCTTTCCACATCTGCCAATGTGATCATGGATATGCTTGGCCTCCAATAGTTACCACATCCCTGGGATATATGGACACAGGGCTCTCTGGAGTAGACAGAAAAGGAGGCTTTAATTGTTACTACACCCCAAGGGTATATGAATGCAGGGGTTTCTGAAATAGGGGTATCAGAAGCACATTACAAGCTGAAAGGCCACAGAGGCAGGTAGACATAAAAGCACGGGGCACGCAGAGGGGATGGACACAAAAAGCACCTAGAATGAATACAGCCCCAGGGAAGAAACTGTATCATTCATTGGCCCTTCACAGCAGGAAAGGTAGGGCAGGACTCACTACATACAAGTGGGGGCTCACATGTGGTAAAATAGAAACGTATCATTTGTTTCTGACTCTATCATTATGGCCCATTTCTTCGCTATTGTAAATAGAAGCTTAGTTGTTGCTATTAATTGGTTTTAAGTGCATGTCAGAATAATAAATAATCTGTCTTTGTGTAATCAATATTACTGTGAAACTGACTACTATGAACACCTTGTCACAGTGCTGTCTGAAGTCTTATGTGTCTAAAAGGCTTTGGTGACTACTGCTAGTATCTACAGAGGAGTTGGAAGGATAGAGAGGTATAGGCCATTCAGTGGGAGGAAGAAGAGGGATAGATAGAGGAAATATTAATTAAATGACCTGTAAACTTTATATATATAATTGTGGTCCACTTTCTCTCTGTGTAGTGGCTGGAGATCAATCCCCAGAAGGTTAGACACTAGGAAGACCCAAAAATATACTGAGTGTGTTGAAGAGGAATACAAATATAAAAACGTAATCCAAAAGAAGGACATACCACAGGGAGACAGACTGTAACTAAAGAGATCCACACAGTAGGGATAGAGTTTCCCTATCCCAACAGATCTTCAGTTTGCAGTACAACAACAGAAACATCAGAAAGCACGGCAATAAGATAGCCCTGAAAATCATTACACCTCCTCACCCGCTCAAAGGCTGATCTCACAGAATTGAAGGTGAAGATGTTACAGGCAAATAACTAAAATAAAAATGGTCAAAATGTCTGACTAGCTTGAAGAAGAAATTGCTAAGCAATTTCATAAGATTTTTAGTGAACTTAAAGAGAGGTCTTTACTAAACAGAGAAAGTGTTTTGCTAACAAATGTTTACTAAGCTCAGAAAAAGAAAAAATAAAATAACTGAGTTAACCAAGACTATACAAGATATGAATGAGCAAGTTGGTAAAGAACAAGAAATTATCAAAAGAAAGTAAGGAGAAATATAAGATATGAAAAATTCAATAGATTAATCCCAGCACTCGGGAGGCTGAGGTAGGAGGAGCGTTGTGAGTTCAAGGCCAGCTTGGGCTACAACGCGAGCGCAAGGCCGGCCTGAGCTACACAGTGCAACCCCTGTCTCAAAAAAAAAAAAACAACAAAAAAAAAAAAACAGGGCTGGGACTTTGGCTCAGCGGCTTACGCGCCTGTCAGGCAGGTGTGAGGTTGTGAGTTCAATTCCCAGTGCCGCAAAAAAAAAAAAGAAAAATTCAATAGAAAGCATAAGAGCAAATTTGACCAATATGAAGATAAGAGTGTCTGAAACTGAAAACAAGGTGGATGTAGGTCATAAATTCAGTAATAACCTAAAAACAAAAAGATACATGCAATCTAGATCTATTATCTGTTAGATGACTCAAAAATAAATAAAACCCACATCAGAATTTTAGGAATAAAAGAGAACTTACAAGATGACTCAAAAGGCATAAAAACTTTTGAGGAAAGTTTCCAAATCTAGGGAAAGAATTAAATATTCAAATACAAGATGCATAATGAACCCCAAACAGCCATGACTAGACGAACCCATCCGTGTCACAATATAATCAAATTTCCATGAATTCAACAAAAGGAGAAAATACTAAAATCTGTCAGAGAAAAACATCAAGTAACCAATAAAGGCAAGTGTATCAGAATCACTATGCATTTTTCAACACAAAACTTAACACACTCACAATGAGAGCTGTAATTCGAATGTCTCACTGCAAGGTGATTCTGATATAAATTTGATTGTTCCTGCTAGCTTGAACCACCAGTGTGGTACATGCATGACTAACCAATCAGGCACTTTGTACCATTTCTCAGGCAATCTTTGAAAGGCATTAATTTAGCAGACCAAATGTCATCATATTACAGTTCCTTAAGGAAAATATTACAATAATATGAAAAACTACAATACAGCTAATCTGCAGGATAGCAGTTGTAAATGCATATTACACATACCAGCAATGGGATACTTGTAAGACTTCTTTGTTAAAATTTAGAAAACCTGTGAAGAAACGTCATGGGCATAAATTACTTGAAAATAAATGTGCAATAGTTTTGTAACTGATATGAATAGTTAATCTATATTTGTATTTGGGCAGACTTAATACCAACGTTAAAAGCCAGTAGACCCTGGAGTGATGTATTTTAAGCCCTAAAAACAACTTCCAACCCAGGTTAACATATTAGGGAAAACTTTCTTTCAAAATAAATGGAGAATAAGGTCAATCCATGAAAAAGAACAACTTAAGAGATACATGAAAAACAAACCAATACTCCAGAAAATATTCAAGAATATCCTAGACACAGACAATAAAGCTGAAAAAATCAGATGAATGAATATATCAAACAAGACCAAGGACCAAAAAAAAGAAATTAAAACAAAAGTCATCAACAGAAAAAGAGCACAATACCAGGAATAAATACACACCTTTCAGTAATAACTGTCAACTCCCCAACTGAAAGACACACTGGCAGACTGAATCGAAAAACAGAATCCAACATTCTACTGCATTCAAGAAACTCACATCAAAAAAGATATTCACAGGCTAAAAATAAAAGTATGAAAAATAATAATATTTCATAGACCAAGACACAGAAAACAAGGGTTGCAATCTTATTCTCAAAGTGAACTTCAAATCTAAACTGATCAGAAAAAGCAAAGAAGGTCACTACATATTAGTAAAGGGAAAACTCCAACAAAAAGAGATAACAATCCTAAATATATACACGTCAAGTATTGCAACACCTAATTGCATAAAACAAGTAATTGTTGGACATAAAAGATTAAAGAAACAATACAACTACAGTGAGTGACCTTGATATCACACTTACACAAATAGATCAACAACAACAAAACCGACAAATATCTGAGCTGAACCATACTCGAACAACTACGCCTAACAGGTATCTACAGTGTTCTATACTTTATACATTCTTCTCAGCAGCACACAGAACTTTTTCCAAAACAGACCACATACTAGTTCACAGAGCCTGCTTAAATAAAAATAAAAGAATCTAAATTACCTCATGTATACTATCAGATCATAGTATACTGACACTAGAAATTAATCACAAAAGAAATGTCAGAGAATTTCTAAAAACCTGGAAGCTTAATAACATATTCTTGAAAACTCAATGGATCATGGAAGAAATTAAACAATTCCTGGACTCAAGTGACAAGGCCAGTACAAAACACCAGAACTTATGGGACACAATAAAAGCAGTCCTAAAAAGCAAATCTATTGCAGTCAATGCTCACATTTGAAAAACACAGCAAGTTTAAACAAATAACCTAATGATGAACCTCAAGATACCTGAATAAAAAAAAAAACAGTCTATACTCAAGCCTAGTACAAGGGAGACCATAAAGGTCAGAGCAGAAATTAATAAAACTGAAGCCAAATAATAATAATCAACAAATTGAACAGCAAGTTCTCTGAAAAAATAAAACCCTTAGCCAACTTACAAAAAGAGAGAAAAGATCCACATTAAGGAAGCTAGTAATGAAAAAGACTAAATCACAAGAGACACCACCAAAATTCAGAAGATGGTTAGTAACTACCATACTATGAAAAATTGTACTCCACCAAATCTGAAAATCTTGAAGACATGGACAGATTTCTAGACACATACAAATTACCAAAACCAAGAAGATGTAAAACTTCTGAACAATCCAATATTAAGCAATGAAACTCACAGTAATTAAAAACCTACAAAAATAAGCCCAGGACCTGATAGATTCACTGCTGAATTCTACAACACTTTGAAGGACTGTAACATCAATACTTCTCAAACTCTGATGAAATTCAAAGGGAAGAAATGCTCCCAAACTCATTCCTGGAAGCTAGTATCAGTCTGATCCCAAAACCAAACAAAATCCAAATAAATAAGACAACCACAGGCCAATCTCTTTAATGAACACAGATGCAAAAATCCTCAATAAGATATTGGCAAATAGATTACAACAAATCATCAAAAGGATCATATGGCATGATCAAGTAGGATTCATCCCAGAGATTCAAGGATGATTCAACACATACAAGTCAATAAATGTTATACATGACTCACACAGATGCAAGGACAAAAAATACATGATCATATCAATAGATGCATTAAAAACTTTTTAAAAAAATCCAACAACCATTCGTGATAAAACTCTGATGAAAATATACAGAAGGACCATACCTCAATCTGATAATTAAATTTGATAAAGCTATTTATGAAAAACCACCAGCCGACATCATATTACAAGGAAAGAATCTGAAAGCATTCTATGTAAAATCGGGAACAAGATAAGAATGTCCATATTCTTGGGGACTAGGCTGTGTAAGGGTTTACTTTCTGACCACAGTGCTCTGAAGACAGTATAACACCACAGCTTAGACAGCAGAGGAGATGGGCTCTCACTATTCTAGAGCAATAACTGCCAACATGAGAGGTAAGACAGTTCTCTCAATTAGCAAGATTTACTGCTTAGAATGGTTCTAATCCTTTGTTTCACAAGGCCTGCTCATTTATGTGGGCTTTTGCCTCAGATGTGCTGTATACTTACTGCACACTTCACCCCCTCCACGCCCTCGCCCCAAATCATTAAGGACCCAATAAGTAAGGGTGATCCAGAGGAATATTTGTCTTACTTCCAAGAGAGTTCTGACTTTCCTGGACTCCCACAAACCATATTTACATTGTCATCATTTCATCCTTTTTTTTTTTTTTTTTTTTTTTTTTGGCGGCACTGGGGGTTGAACTCACAACCTCGCGCCTGCCAGGACAGGCGCTTAAGGCACTGAGCCAAACTCCCGGCCCTGGTTTTTTGAGGCAGGGTCGCACTATGTAGCTCAGGCCGGCCTTGCGCTCGCGTTGTAGCCCAAGCCGGCCTCGAACTCACAATGCTCCACCTACCTCAGCCTCCCGAGTGCTGGGATTAAAGGCGTGTGCCACCACGCCCAGCCATTTCATCCTTTTCTGTATACTCATTTCTAAAATCTGAGCCAGGCATGGTGGCACATGCCTTTAATCCCAGCACTCAGGAGACTGAGGCAGGAGGATAGTTGTGAGTTCAAGACCAGCCTGGGCTACAAAAAGAATTCAGGGCCAGCCTGAACTGCATAGTGAGACCCTGTCTCAAAAAACAGGACTGGGGATTTAGCTCAGTGGCTTAAGCACCTGCTTGGCAGGCGCAAGGTTGGAGTTCAATCCCCAGTACCAAAAATAAATAAATAAGTAAGAAAATCAAATCAAATCAAATCAAATCAAATCAAATCTGGAGCTTGATCAGCTCCCTGGTACATTATCACTGCTCTTTTTGACACACAACTTGTGGCACTAGCCACAGCAATCAGGCAAGAGAAAGAGATAAAAAGGATAACTTTAGGAAGGGAAAAAATCAAATTATTTCTGCAAATGACAAGATCCTATACATAGAAGACCCAAAAAGTTTCACCAAGGTAGTCCCTCAATAACTAAATTAAGCAATAACAGGATACAAAAATCAGTACACAAAAATCAACAGTATTCCTGTACTGAAGTAAAATAAATCAGAAACACAAGTTTAAATATAGCATGACTTTTCTTATATGAGAACCAAAAATATAAATAAATAGCAAAATGAAAAAAAATCAGGAAGAGATGGAAAGGGAATTTAGAGATAGAGGAGAGGGTAAGTAAAAATGAACTAAGATGCATCATGTGTATGTACCAACCTCCCACGAAGGATATATTCCTTATGTATTATAAACATGTACTAATAAAAATAAATAAATAGTTTTAAACATTTTTTAAAACGTCCTTGAAAGCCGGGCGTGGTGGCACACACCTTTAATCCCAGCACTCAGGAGGCTGAGGTAGAAGGAACGTTGAGTTCAAGCCCGGCTTGGGCTACAATGCGAACACAAGGCCAGCATGAGCTACATAGCGTGACCCTGCCTCAAAAAACCATAGCTGGGAGTTTGGCTCAGGGCTTAAGTGCCTGTCGGGCAGGCGCAATGCTGTGAGTTCAATCCCCAAAGCCATAAAAAAAAAAAAGAAAAGAAAAGAAAAGAAAAGAAAAACTTCCATGAAAATATACTTATCAGTGAAATAAGTAAGTCACACATATGTAACCACCATATTACTGCACTTGTGGAACAAACTGAAAGAAAATCTACGTATGTATATAAAACATTAGTTAAGATAGCGTCTTACTTACTTTTCTCTCGTTGCTGAGACAAAATACCTGATGCCCAAATTAGGGAAGGAAAGGTTTATTTCTTACAGTTCTCGGGGCTTTCAGTCCGTACATATTTGGCTCCAAGGCAGCATGGCATGGGGGCAGCCATTCATGGTAGCTGCCAAACAGCAAGACAAACCTGCAAGAGAGGGAGGACATGCCTTCCTCTCACCCTTACACTGTATGTCAGCTCCACCCCTGGGCGGGTGCAGCACTCACATCACCAATCCCAGCATTAGAAAACAAACCAATCACAAATGCCAAACTCAGCCCTGTCCACATTACATTAGGTCTTGGCAGGGACACCAGATCAAATCCATACAGATAGTTAAAGAAAAAGAATTTTGAGTGAAAAGTAGTTTTCATAGGGTCTTTTCAGGTTTCATTTTTACTGTGAACTGTTCTTTTGAAAATAATACAGCATTCATAACATTTGTGTTTCTTGCCGATTTTTTTCTAATGGCCTATATAATCTTTTTTGTTATAAAACAAAATAAAAACAAAATATAGTTCTCCTTGGGGAACTGCCTTATTTATAGTGCCTAGTGTGTGGTGCAAATTCAACAACTGGTGTTTTCAATAAAGGAGTAACCAAACAAATATTAATGCAATAATGGAAAAAAAAAAACACCAACCTTCCATTCAATAGAACCCTATTTCAAATTCTGATATTTAACAGGGTGATAGTACGTGATAAGATACTCCCTTAAAATGCTGCAAGGAAGTAAGCTGCAGGTCCCAAACTCATGATCACAAAGATAAACAAACTAATACTCTACAGTGCTCTCTACTAGTAAGCTATCATGTGCAAAAGTTTAGGTATAGTGATTACCCTTCTAAATTTCTATGGTGCTATCAGGATATAATTCCATCATAAGCAGAAAAGTACCTGCTTAAATTTTTAATTGTTTAAAGAATTACAGACAAGTATGAGAATGATTCCTTCCCAAATAGAGAATATCAAAAAAGAAAAAAAATTCTAAGAAGGAACCAAACGTAAATTATAATGTAGAACACAACAATAAACAACAATGACAACAACCTCTAGAAGGGCTCAAAAACATTCTTGAGCAGATTAAAAAAAGGACCGTTGAACTTGAAAATAGGGCAGTTGAGGTTAAAGGCCACAAGGAACAAAGAAAATAAAACATGAATCAAGTTTCAGAGATCTACTGGATACCATCAAGGAAACCAACATGTGCATAGCAGGAGTCCCAGAAGCTAAGTACAGAAAAGAACAGGAAAAATTAAAATATCAAGGGACAAAAGCATCTGAAATTTGATGAAAATTATTTAGAAGCATATCCAAGATTTTGCATGCAAATAGAAACAAAAAGTAAGCATGAGAAGTTGTGCTGATATCAAATAGACTTTAAGCTGAAAACTGTAAAAGGAAACAAGATCATTATATAAAGATAAGAGGAACAATTCAGCAACAGCATAACATTTGTAAATACATATGTACAAAACGGTGGACCACACAAATACATAATGGAAGTACTGATAGACCTAAAGAAAGAGATTCCAATACAATAATAGCTGGGAATGTCAATAGTTCATATTCATTAATGGATAAATCATCCAGAGAGAAAAATCAGCAAATATTTACATACCAAATGAATTTCACAGACACTTAACAGAGCATTTCATCCAAATTGCTAGAATATACACTGTTCTCATTAGCGCATGGAATATTCTCAGGTATAGACTATACATATGTCATGCCACAAAACAAGTGTCATCAAATTTGAAAACATCAAAATTGTTTCTTCTCTAACCACAATGAAACAACATAAAAATCAAAAAGTGGAACTACAGAAACTGCACAAATATTTGGAAATTTAGCAACATGCTCCCAAACAAATTTTTAAGAAAGATATGAGCCAGGCGCTGTGGCACACGCCTTTAATCCTAGCACTCAGGAGGCTGAGGTACGAGAAGCATTGTGAATTCAAGGCCAGCTTGAGCTACAATGCGAGTGCAAGGCGAGCCTGAGCTACATAATGTGAGCCTGAGCTACATAATGCGACCCTGCCTCAAAAAAACCAGGGCCAGGAGTTTGGCTCAGAGGCTTAAGCGCCTGCCCGGCAGGCACAAGGTTGTAAATTCAATCCCCAGTGCTGCAAAAAAAAAAAAAAAAAAAAAAAAAAAAAAAAAAAAAAAAAAAAAAAAAAAAAAAAAAAAAAAAAAAAAAAAAAAAAAAAAAAAAAAAAAAAAAAAAAGAAAAGAAAAGAAATTAAAAGATAAATTTAAAAATTTCTTGAAAAAAATATAAATAGAAACACAACATACCAAAACTTATGGGGTATAGGAAAAGTAGTACTCAGGCTGATGTATACAGCAATAAGTACCCACATATAAAGTAGTAAGATTTTAGATACGCCACCCATTGAACAACAGAATGAACTAAAAAAAAAAGACAAATGAAACCCAAAGGTAGTAATCAAAAATAATAAAGATGAGAGCAGACATAGATGAAATTAAGACTTAAAATATAAAGAATTAATAAAAGAAAAATTGGTCTTTTTGTGTTCTGATGGTAAAATAGGTCAAGCCCAACAATTTTCCACCGTTAAGCTATATCCCAAGCTCTTTTTATCAGTTATTTTGCGACAGGGTCTCATTAAGTAAGTAGCTGAGCTGGCCTTGAACTTGGGATCCTCCTGCCTAAACCTCCCCAAGTAGCTAGAATTTCAGGTATGTACCACCACATCTAGTTTTTTTTATTTTGAGAGAGTATCCTGCTAAATTTGTGACCTTTCTGTCTCAGTCTTCCAAGTAACTAAAGGCATTTCCCAAGTAGCACAGGGATTCACCTTAAGATCAGTCAAAAACTGGTTTTTTTGCAAAGTAAGTAAAATCAATAATTTTTAACTAGACCAAACAAGAGGAGAGGAGTGGGAGGAGGTGGCAACAACATAAAAAGAACCTACATAAAATGGATCAAAGATCTAAATATTAAAACAGAAACAAACTGGAAGAGAAAGTAGGTACAAATCTTGAAGTCACAAGGTATAGCAGAGTTCATGAACAAAACAAACTGCATGTGAAATACTTCAAAGAATCAACAACTGGGATCTCATCATATTAAAAGGCTTTTGCATGTAAAAGAAATCACCAATAGAGTGAAAAGAAAACCCACAGAACAGGAAAAAATTTTAACCAACTGTCCTTCAGTTGGACTTCTATCTAGAACATACAAAGAATTTAAAAAAAAACTCAGGCCCCCAAATTCAACAACCCAATCCAAAAATGGGCATCTGAGATCAACAGATACTTCTCAGGTGAAGAAATACAAATGGCAAATAAATACAAGAAAAAAAGTTCAACATCACTGCTCTTTTGAGAGATGCAAATTAAAACAACACTGAGATACCATCTCACTCTAGAAAGAATGGCTATCATAAAGAAATCAATAACACATGCTGGAGGGGCTGTGTGGAAAAATGAACCCTTCTCCACTGTTGGTGGGAGTGTAGACTGGTATAACTACTGTGGAAAACAGTGAGGAGAGTCCTCAAAAAACTAGGACTAGAGGTCCCATTTGACCCACCTATTCCCCATCTGGGTACCTTCCCAAAAGAATTAAAAACATCCTACCATAGCAATATATGTGTACCCATGTTTATAGCAGCACAATTTATAATAGCTAAACCCTGGAAATAATGAAATGCCTATCAACTAAGGAATGGATAAAAAAGATGTGGTACCTTTACGCAACGTAGTACCACTCAGTTATAAAGAAGGATAAACTCAAGGTTTTTATAGGTAAAAGAATGCAACTTGAAACCATACTCATAAGTCAAATAAATCAGACTCACATGTGATAAACATCATATTGTCTCCCTGATGTGAGAAACTGAAAGAGCAAGTTAGGTCTAACCTGTGCAATAATAGTGTGAAATGAAAAAAAATTGTTGAAAGGGAAAAAGAAACTAGGATGGGGGAAAGAGAAAAGGAAGGAAAGGGAAAAGGGAGAAAAAAATGCAAGTTAGTTGTGCTATTAGTGTCTTAGTTCAAAGAAAAGGAAGGTTTGTGCTAGTATCAATTAGAGAATTTTTTATGCCCATATCTTGTACTCTGAGTAACTACTTTAAAGATAACATGTAGCATATTAACTATTGTTATTTTCCTATCATCTTGTTATGAAATTTTCTTTTACCTTTTCTCCATAAAATAAAATAAAAATTTAAAAAACAGACTACAAAATGATATTATAACTGATACTACAGACATACCAAAGTTCATTAAGGACTATTATGAACAACTATATGCCCCTTCAAAAAATGTAAAGCCTGAAGAAATGAACCTCTGAACACATATTAAAACCAATAACTGACCTATGAGCAACAAAATTGAATCAATAATAAAAAGTCTTCCAACAAAGAAAAATCCAGGACTAGACGGGTTTCCCTGCTAACTTCGGTCAAACTTTTAAAGAACTAACATCAACTCTTCTCAAGCTACTTCCAAAAAGCCAAAAGGAAGAAAAATCTTATAAACATTTCACAATGTCAGCATTACCCTCTTTCCAAAACTAGACAAGATACAATAAACGCACTGGCCAACATTCCTGATGAGCATAAATACCAAAACTCTCAACAGAAGACTAGCAAACTAAATCCAACAGCACAATAAAAACATTACTCAACAAGTCCAAGTAAAATTTATCCAGAGGAGGAGGGGCTGCTCCAATATATACAAATCAATGAACATTATATATCACATCAAAAATAAAAAGGAAAAAAAACAATCACCTCATTAGAAGTAGCAAAAGCATTTAATAAAATTCCCAGTCACCAACCTCTCAAATCAGATATAGGAGAAACAGATCTCAACACAAAGCTATAT
This sequence comes from Dasyprocta punctata, assembly GCA_004363535.1. Lineage (NCBI taxonomy): Eukaryota > Metazoa > Chordata > Mammalia > Rodentia > Dasyproctidae > Dasyprocta > Dasyprocta punctata. The sequence continues at coordinate 28,163 of RJWM01001253.1, forward strand.
ATGACAAAACCACAGCTAACATCATACTTAACAGGGAAAAAAAATGATCATCTCTCTAGAATCTGAAACAAGACAAGGATGCAGACTTCCAGCATATTCTTAAACCAACATAGTCCTGGAAGTCATAGCCAAAACTGGGCAAGAGAAACAAAGAACATCCGAATTGGAAACAAGGAAGTCAAATTATTCATGTATATATATAAGACATGACCTATGTCCAGAAAATCCCAAGAAGCCACTAATAAAAACTATTAGAACTGATAAGCAAATTCAGTAAGATGGCAGAAAAAATGAACAATATCCAAAAAACTCAGTAGCGTTTGTATATGCCATTAACAAAGCAGATGAAAAAGAGATAAAGGAATTCTATTTAAAACAGAATAAAATAAAATACAGAGCTAGGAATAATCAAGAAGATAAAAAAAATCTATAATCAAAACTCTAAAACACTGATGAGAGAAACTGAAGATACCAAGAAAATGGAAAGATATTCCTTGTTTTATAAATTGGAAGGATGCTGTAAAAATCTCCAAACTACCCAGAATGATATACAGATTCAATGGAACCCCTATCAAAACACAAATGACAAACTACATAGAAATAGGAAAAACAATTCTAAAACTCATATGAAACCATAAAAGACCCCAAATATCTACCATAATCTTAAGCAAAAAGAACAAACCTGAAGGCATTGCACTACCTGACTTCTAAATACACTAACAAAGTTATAGGAATCAAAACAACATGATACTGGCTCAAAAACAGACAGGTAGACCAGCAGAACAGAACAGCTGACCCAGAAATAAATTCATGTATTTACAGCCAACTGATATTCAATAAAGGCACTAACCACACACACTGGAGAAAAGAAAGGTAATAGGAAAACTGGGAATCAACAGGCAGAAGAATGAAACTGGACTCATATCTCTCACCATATTAAAAAAAAAATCAACTAAAAATGAGTACACGGACTTAAATCCAAGACCCACAATTATGATACTACCAGAAGAAGACATAGCATAAATATCTCTAGATACTGGTTTGGGCAAAGAGTTTCTGGATAAAGCTAAGTGCTCAGTAGTAAAAGTAGACAAATGCAATTTTTATCATACTAAAAGCTTCTGCATAACAAAGGAAACAATCACCAAACTGAAGAGACCCTACAAAATGGAAGAAAATGTTTGCCAACTATTCATCCATCAAAGGTTTAATGCTTGAATACATAAGGAACTCAACAACATAATAAATATAAATAAAGACCACTCGCATACTTTTGCTTTGGCTGCAGAAGCTCCAGTTGGGGGTATGACCCAGATGATTCTACCTTGAAGCTTCTCTGGATAACTGCGCCCCTCTTAGCCAGATATACTCACTCCCACTCCCAAGAAGTACCTCTTTTACCCATGACTAAGCAGAAAGTCTATAGTTATTAAGTAGGACACTGAACATGTATGAAACCATCTTTTTTGTCTATACAAGCAGCCTTTCTTTCACTCTTATGGAACAGTTTGTGCATTGGTTACCCTTATGCTGCAGCATAGATCCTAATAAACCTTCTTTCAGATGGTTTTTACTTTGCTATTCATGATTTCTACCTCTAGCAGAGTAGTGTGACCTGGTTACACTGTAGTCTGACCTGATTACACTAAAAGTGGGTGATACTGCAGGCTGCTCACCCTGAAAGTGGCCAGTAGCCAAGTTTGGTGATACTGAGGGCAGCTAGCAGCCAGTGAATAGCAGAGAACAAGGGAGAGTTGCTAGGAGCTGCTAGTTCCAGTTACTCCAAGAGTCCTATAGAGCTGTCATGAAAGCAGAGACGGTGACCACAGACACAAATAGCTGAAAGCTCCTGCCATTTAAAGCGTAAAGCTACTGACACTAAGAGGACTGTACTTCTGCCTATTTGTGACATCTATCCAAACTGAGTAAAAAACTTTCAGCAGACAGGTAACATAAGTAATATAAAGTCTCACAGCCTTCATAGTTCTTGACAGACACGATCAAATTAAATCTATGGTTGAAAACATATTAACACCACCACCAAGTTCAGTATGTTTTAAAAATGAGCACATTGCTTAAATTGGAGAGAAATACATGTACTTAGAACCTATCATTTTAACCTTTGAAATGACAGAAATCAATCATTCAATAAACTATCTGAATAAGGATTAGCAAAGTAGAAATGAAAGGAAACTCTTAATGAAAAAATTATCACAAGCATTCTCTTTAAAATTAGAAACAATTGAAGCATGCCCAGAATTAATAATTCTAATGTAATGCTATAGGAAATATCTAACTCAGTAAATTAAAGAAGTGTACTGAGTCCAACAAAACATGTATAACACATTTCAAGGAAAGAAATGTTGTATAATCTTTTTTCAACAGACTTATTAGCCTCATATACAGGATTACAGGATGTCATATGTCACATAAAACCCACTACACTGCCAGCCCTAGCTCAGTGGCACAAGCGCCTGCCTGGCAAGCATAAGATTGTGAGTTTGATTCCAGATAACAAAAAAAAAAAAAAAGAGAGAGAGAAATTTTAAAACTATGTGCAGCAATCTCAGTGACCAAGGATGTCCAAGCAGCAGTGTGTCACACTAATAAATGTCTAGAAGTGAACAGCCACCACTTTGAGCAACAGTTGTAATTGCAGAGGCCAAACAAAACTTGTATTAATCTCATGTTTCAATAAATTCAGTATTAAAATATTTATACAAGTTTTTCTTTTACTGAAGTATGTATACATTTTTTGGCAGACTTTACATATAATAATTTGAAAGGAAAAAACTCAAAACTGTCACAGGAGATGAAGTGATTATCTGTGACAAAACCTCAAAAGAATTAGCAAATTTTTAGAAAGAATTAGAAGTTAGCTAAGAAGCCTTACTATGAGATCATTTTTAACAACTAACAAGGGTCGGGTAAAACTCAATGACAGAGCACTTACATATCACGCATGACCCTTTGGTTCAATCCTCAATGTGGCAAAACAAGACAAAACCCCACCATTAAATGAGTATTTTAAAACAAAAAAATCATGGTTTTGAAAGGAAAAACACACACACAAAAAAATGTGCTTAATTGGTGCTCAGAAAGTTGTAACATTTTATTTAGACATTAAATATGATCTAAAAAATTAAAATTAAAAGCCCAATTCTTGAATAGAAATATTCAATATAATTAAGAAAGTCAATGCTCCCTCTCAAACAATTCAGAGAGGTAATGCAACTCTAAAGTTGCAATACATGATTTTTTTGTGTGTGTGAAATTAAACAAGCCATTTCTTAGCTATAAGTAAGAGCTAAGGAACCAAAACTATCAAAAGATTGCTACAGAACAATGTGAAAGGATGCCTCAAATGAGATACCACATCTTTCTATAAAGTCATAAAAATAATTCACATAGTAATTGGTGCAGTATTAGATGAACTGAAACAAGAACAAAACTGGTATCTTAAAAGTAGACTAGACATAGCATATTAAGAGAATGGTGACTTTGTCCCGTATGGTAGAGCACACCTATAAACCCAGCACTCGGGAGGCTAAGGCAGGAGGATTGCCATGAGTTTAAGGCCAGCCTGGGCTACACAGTGAGTTCAAGGTCAGCCTGAACTACATAGTGAGACCCTGTCTCAAAATACATAAATAAATAAATAACATTAACAATAAAAAGAGAGAGGAGTGACCTTACTGGTAAGTGGGAAAAGGCAAGTCTATTCAATAAATAATACTGAGACAACTGGTTATTCACAGGACATAAATATTAGATCTCTACTGAAAACAGATCCTTATAACATACCTGCAAATCAATACCAAATGAATTAAAGAATTGTAAAGAGCAATACTTTACAAGTTTTAGAAAGTATGTTTAGAAATCATACTAATTTCAAAAGAGAAGATTTTAAAGTCAACTAATTAAAAAATATATTAAAGATATCATAAAGAAAACTCAAAAGAAAAGTCACAAAATGGGAGAAGACACTTAGATCAAAAGACACAAGCCAGGGATACAGCTCAGTGGCACAGCACCTGCCTGGCAAGCGCAAGGTCTTGAGTCTCAGGACCAAAACAAAAACAAAAATAAAAACAAACAAACAAACAAACAAACCACACACACACAAAATAATCCAGCTGAAATTAGGCAAAAGAGACTCTGCCCAGCCAGAAGGTATGCCCCAGCGCCATGCACTGGAAGTGAGTTCAGGCTAGCCACACCGTCAAGAGGTTCTCAACTCCTCCTAGCCAGGGGCAAGGGCCCAGCAACAACACACTCCGGGGGTACATCCCTGCTAGCTGCATGGAGGATCTGAGCTCTGCCCAGCCCAACATCCCAGTGCAATCCACCAGGGGAATGCCCAGCCAGCCTCACAGGTTACAGAGGTACTGAACCCTGCCCAGCACAGAGCCTCAGCGCTGCCTATCTGGGAGCGATAAGCCTAGCCAATAGGTCCTGGGGATTTTGAGCTCCACCCATCAGAGCACAAGGCCCCAGCGCCACAGTTCAGGGGTGCATCACAGGTAGCCACATAGGTCCTGGAGGTTCTGAACTCTGCCCTGGGAGGAGCAAGACCCTGGCGCCATACTCTGGAGGTGAATCCAGGCTAGTCACGTGGTCGGGAGGCTCTGAACTCCTCCGAGCCAGGAACAAGGCCCTGGAGGTACCACATTCCAGGGGTGCCTCCCTGGTAGCCACAGGGTCCCAGAAGTTCTGAACTCCAATCAGCCAGGCACAAGGCCTCTGCGACACATCCCAGGGTTGCATCCCTGCTAGCTGCATGGAGGATCCAAGCTGTGCCCAGCCCAGCCTCCCAGTGCAATCCATCCAGAGGGTACCTGGCCAGAAGAAAACGACAAAACAAAAGTGCAAGATGCAGTCTCAGTCCTCCAGACCACCGAGAACAAACTCAGGAGACATTGAAATAGAAGACAGTGGAAATCGCACAACTGAACTTTCTGAAATGATAACAACTGAAGTACACAAACAACTCCATGAAGCTATAGAGGAAATCAGATGAGAAATAATCTCCCAGGTAAAAAAAGAAATGACAAACACTATGAAACAAATGTTGAGTGTATCTATAGAAGATCTAGATAAAAAAAAAACAAATAGACGAACATAAAGAAAATAATGGAAACCTTGAATGAACAATGTAAGAAAGAATTAGAATGCATGAAAAAGATTCAAAGGAATATTCAGAAAATTAAAAATTCCATTGAAAGTTGGAAAAACTGCTTGATGCTGAAGATAGACTCTCAGACCTTCTAGACAGCATGGAAGCTTATGATAACAAAAGAAAAGACCTCTTAAAAATATCAAAGAACCAGGAAACAATTCAACAGCTGCAAGATGATGCAAAGAGAAACAATATAAGACTGATAGGTGTCAAAGAAAAAGCAGGGGTCAACACAAATGACATACGAAGACGATTTACAGAAGTAATAGCAGAAAATTTTCCAAACATGGGAAAAGAATCTGATATACAGATAAGTTAGGCATATAGACGCCAATTAGCCATAACCAAAGTAAACCTATACCCAGACATATAATAATGAGGCTATCAGAAATTGAGCACAAGAACAAAATACTAAAAGCTGTCACAGAAAAGAAACAGAATACCTACGAAGGAAAGCCTATCAGAATCACTGCAGACTTCTCAACACAAACCTTCAAGTCAAGAAGAGCTTGGAGTGAAGTATTTCAAGTCCTGAAAGAAAACAACATTCAACCCATATTGATGTACCCTGCAAAACTATCTCTGAAAGTTGATGGAGAAATACGATACTTCTACGACAAAGAGCAACTGAAGAAATTCATGACCACCAGACCAATGCTACAAAGAGTACTGACAGATATTCTGGAAAGATATAAAGATAACAACAATTGCAAGAACAGCAGCAGAAGGAAACCACTAAGCAGGGCAAACAAACAGAAAAAGTAAAAAAGCAAAAGCAGAAAGAAAACATGACAGGGAGAAGTCAGTACATATCAGTTATATCCATCAATGTAAATGGTCTCAAATCACCAATAAAAAGAAACAGACTGGCAGAGTGAATTAAGAAACAAAATCCAACCATATGCTGTGTACAAGAAACACATTTAGGGCTGAGGGTTTAGCTCAATGGCATAAGTGCTTGCCTGGCAATTCCGGTACCAAAAGAAAAAGAGAAAGAAAAAGAAACACATTTAGCTCAAAAGGAAATTCATAGACTAAAAGTCAAAGAATGGAAAACAATACTCCACACAACAGAAATCCAGAAAAAGTAGGGGTAGCTATTCTGTTTGCAGATAATGTAACATCAAGAATGATCAAAAGAGAAAGAGAAGGTCACTACATACTTGTTAGGGGAAAACTTCAAGAGGAAGAGATTACAATCATAAATATATATGCATCAAATATGGGAGCACCGAACTATGTAAGACAACTCTTACTAGATATGAAAAATCAAATAAGCAATAATACAGTTACAATGGGGGACCTTAATACCCCATTGTCACAGAGACAGATCAACGAAACAAAAAATCAGCAAAGAAATAACAGAACTGAATCAAACTTGTGAACAAATGCACGTGCACTGAGTGTCCCATCCAACAACATCAGAATACACATTCTTCTCAGCTGCACATGGGTCATTCTCTAAAACAGATCACAGGAGAACAAGGAGATAGTGGAACAGTAAGCAACAGAGTTAACAGCCTCCCTAAGAGATACCATCCAGATGCTGGAATATAGCAACATGGGGAAGACAAGAAGGAAGGAAGTGGGCCCTCTGGATGCAGGAAAAATCTAAAGCGAGAACTGAAGCCCATAGAAAGAGTAAAAAGAAACACTTAAACAAAGAAGGTGGTAGCTGGCGGCACCTCTCCACTACGTGGAACCTGGGGATGCACAATCAAGGTGCTGTGGCGGTGGCGACAACAGAGGCCTCTGCCAAGAGAGGTAGCATAGGAGGAGAGTGGCAGTGGACAGGGGGAGCAGACCTGGAGAACTGAACTGGCTGATGGTGAGTGTACAGAGGTCTTCACCCTCCCACGAGAGGAAGAGATTAGCTGGGAGAAATCTTGGAGTTGGGCTGGGGACTCCTAGCTGGGCGCAGTCCCCCAGAGGCTGCTCAGGCTGAGCCCTGCCCGCTACGCGCATCCTGGGGGCCACCGCAGAGGGTCCCCATGGGTAACTGGCTCGGTCTGGAGACAGCGACTCCACGCGCGCTCCAGGGGTGGTGATGGAGAGTCTGCAGGTGACCAGCCCAAGTTCGTGGGCAATGGCCCCGCCCCGCCACACTGTACCAGCCATCAGAGAGCCAAGGCAGGCTGGGGAAAGGCAGCGGATAGCACTGTAACAGAACCCCAGTGGCAACCATCAGATATCCATAATCAGCACTGGCTAGAAGAACCAGTCTCACTTCAGAGAAATTGTGACCATCGTGAGAAGTGCCTGGGTACCCAGCACCCATTTGCCCAGGAGAACCGAGGAATATGTCAAGACAAAGACGCAAAAGGCAGTCTCTGGCCTCCAATCCAAACAGAGCAAGTCCAGGAGACGCAAACGCAGAGCAGATCGGGAGTTCCACAACTCAAGTTTCTGAGGTGATGGCAACTAAAGTAAAGAAACAACTTCAAGAGGCTATAAAAGAAATCAGAACAGAAATACTCAACTAAAAGAAGAAATGAAAACCATAATAAAAGAACTGCTAGACAACTCTAAAGGAGACACAGATGAAAAAATGGAGCATAGGAAAACGAGGGAAACCTTGAATGAACAATACAAAAAAGATTTAGAATACATGAAACAGATGCAAAGAGACAATGAGGAAATCAAAAACTCCAATGAAAGTTGGCAAAACCACTTGAAAGAAACTAAAGATAGACTTTCAAACCTTGAAGACTGGTTTGCAGCTTGTGATCACAAAAGCAAAGATCTCTTAAAAATAACAAGGAACCGGGAAGTAACAATGTAACAGCTGTAAAACAACCCAAAGAAACACAACTTAAGAATAAAGGGTGTGAGTGAAAAAGCAGGGGTCAGTACAAATGAAATTAAAAGCCTATTTACAGAAATAATTTCAGAAAACTTCCCAAGCATGGGAAAAGGAAGTGACTTTCAGAAAAGTGAAGCATACAGAACTCCAACTAGCCATAACCAAAATAAATCTACACCCAGACATATAATAATCAAGATCCCAGAAATTCAACATAAGAACAGAATATTAAAAGCTGTCAGAGAAAAGAAACGGATCACCTATAAAGGAAAGCCCATCAGAATCACGACGGACTTCTCAACACAAACCATCAAGTCAAGAAGAGCTTGGAGTGAAGTATTTCAAGCCCTGAAAGAAAATAACTTCCAACCCAGACTGATGTACCCTGCAAAACTGTCTTTCAAAATTAATGGAGAAACAGGATACTTCTACAACAAAGAACAACTGAAGGAATTTATGACCACCAAGCCAACCCTACAAAGAATACTGAAGGACGTTTTACAGAGAGATAAAAAAAAGACCACAGCTCTAGAAACAGTGGCAGAGGGATATCGCTGAGTGGGGCAGACAATTGAGTAGAGAGGAAAAGCGGGCAGCCAACTACAGGAAAGTGGCGTGGTAGAGACAAGGCAGTGCATGTTGGCCTTAACCATTAACATAGATGGCCTCAATCCACCAATGGAAATAAACACAGGCAGAGTGGATCAGGAGACAGGATCCACCAATATGCTTTATACAAGAAACACATTAAACTCAAAAGGGGGTTCCGCAGACTGAAAGTCAAAGGGGAGAGAACAATGCTCTATGTGACAGGGAACCAGAAAGAAGTGGGGGTAGCTTGCCCATTAGCTACACAGTGGACAAGAAAGATATGGCATTTTTATCCAATCGAAAGCTACTCAGCTATAAAGAAAAATAACCTCAAGCCTCTTATAGGTAAATGGATACAACTTAAGATCATGTTCATGGATGAAATGGCCCAGAGCGACATGGGTGAGCATCATGTTATCTCACTAGTACAAAAAAAACTAAAGGAGTTAGTAGGATTCAAAATACACAATACATATTGTAAAAATGAAAGGGGAGGAAGTGTCTAAAAAGGGTAGGCAGTGGCCACTGTTTATCTATCATCGGGATTTGAGTCCTGTATTGTTTTCATTGAGCTGTTTAGTTTGGTCTTGTTCTACTTCAGTTTGCCTAATTTTATTATATTTGACGGCATAGACAGCTATTTCAAAGATAATAAAACACATTATGCCAGCCATTATTGATATCTGATCATCTTGTTTTGAAACCCTGTAATGCTTTCATTGTTTTGTTTTGAGTGATTTTGTTCTATTTTGGTTTGATTGTATTATGACTGATGATATAAGCAACTGCTTAGAAGATAACATGAGGCATTATAGTAATCAGTATTGTTTTACTACGTACTGCTTCCATTGTTTTGTTTTTCATTGGTTTTATCCTGTACTATTTTGTTTGATTGTATTGTGCCTGATGGTATGGGCAGTTATTCTGAAGATAACAAGAGGTATTATATGGGGAAAGGAGGAAAGAAGGAAGGGAAAGGAAAAAGACATAAATCTGTATATAGGTATACATAAGATAGTTAGAATGACTATACTACTAAATTCATTCGTTATTGAAAAAGAACAGGCAATATTCTTATGATTGGATCAATTTTACATGTCTACCTCTATTAATCTAAACAACCCCTTTGAAGGTAACGATATGCAATATTACTACCATTGTCAAATTCCAATCATCTCATTTTGTAAACCTATAATGTTATTGTATTGGATTTGTTGCTGTTGTTGTTTGTCTCTTTTGCTTTTTGTTTTTCTTTTCTGTGTCCATTTTCTCATAAATAATAAATAAATAAATAAATAAATAAATAAAATAGATCATGTACTATCCCACAGAACATGCTTAAGTAAATGCAAAGGAACTGAAAGAATAACATGTATATTACCTGACCATAGCACAATAAAATTGAAAATTAATGACAAAAAAACCCTACAAGAACCCCATAAACACATGGAAATTAAATAACATTCTCCTAAACAATCAATGGGTCACAGAAGAAATTTAAGTAGAAATTAAACAGTATCTACAATCAAACAAAAATGCAAATACAATTTACTAGAACCAGTGGGACACAATGTAAACAGTCCTCAAGGGGAAATTTATATCAGTAAACTCCCACATCAGGAAAATGGAATGAACAGAAATAAACAACCTAATGCTGCACCTCAAATGTCTAGAAAAAAAAGAGCAAGTCAAGGCCAAAGCTCAGAGAAGGAAGGAAATTATAAAGATCAGAGCAGAAATTAATGCAATTGAAACTAAGAAAATAATACAAAGAATGAATTGAAAAGTTGTTTCTTCGAAAGAATAAAATTGATAAACCCCTAGCCACCCTTATCAAAAAGAGGAAAGAAAAAACTCAAATCCACACAATGAGAAATGAAAAGGGTGAAATCACTACAGACCCCGTGGAAATACAGAAGATCATCAATACCTACTTTGGTAAACTTCATTCTCACAGGTTGAAAAACACAGAACAAATGGACAGGTTCCTAGAAACATATGGATTACCTAAGCTGGCTCAAGAAGATGTATAACTGCTGAATAACCCAGTTTCAGCTAAGGAAATTGAAAATGCAGTGAGAACCTTATCAACAAAGAAAGGCCCAGGTCCTGATGAACACTGCTGAATTCTACAAGAAATTTGTGAAGACTTAATGCCAACATTCCTCAAACTCTTCAAGGAAACTGAAAGGGAAGCAAGTTTCCCTAATTCATTCTTGCAAGCAAGTATTACCCTAATACCAAAACCAGAGAAAGACCCAACCAAAAAAAGGAAATTACAGGCCAATCTCCCTACTGGACATAGATGCAAAAATCCTCAATAAAATACTGGCAAATAGAATGCAAAGAATTGTCAAGATTATACACCACGACCAAGTGGGATTCATCTCAGGAATGCAGGGGTGGTTCAAAATATGCAAATAAATAAATGTAATACACCATATCAACAGAGCCAAAGACAAGAATCACATATTATCTCAATAGATGCAGAAAAAGCTTTTGACAAAATCCAACACTTATTCACGATAAAAACCCGACAGAAAATCGGAATAGATGGTCTCTACCTCAACCTGATAAAAGCCGTCTATCATAAGTCAACAGCCAACATCTTACTAAATGGACAAAAACTGAAACCTTTCAACCCAAAATCAGGAACAAGACAAGGATGTCCATTATCACCATTCCTATTCAATATAGTTCTGGAAACATTAGCTAGAGCAATTAGACAAGAGCGAGAAATAAAAGGAATAAGGACAGGAAAGGAAGAAGTGAAATTATCATTATTTGCAGATGACATGACACTCTACATAGAAGACCCTCAAAAATCCATTAGAAGACTTCTAGAAGTAATAACCAAATTCAGTAATGTTGCTGGATACAAGGTGAACACTCAAAAATCAATAGCATTCCTGTACACAAACAACAAACTCACTGAGAGAGAAATAAGGGAAACCACACCCTTCACTATAACATCCAAAATAAATGAAATACTTAGGAATCAATCTAACAAAGGAAGTAAAAGATCTATATATTGAAAACTACATTACTCTGAAAAAGGAAATTGAAGCAGATTTCAGAAAATGGAAAGACATTCCCTGTTCATAGATAGGAAGAACATACATTGTGAAAATGGACATTCTTCCAAAATTATTATACAGATATAATGCAATTCCAATCAAAATACCAACTGCATATCTCACAGATCTAGAGAAATCATTCCTAAAGTTCATCTGGAACCAGAAAAGACCTAGAATAGCAAAGACAATTCTGGGCAACAAAGGCAAGGCAGGAGGCATCACAATCCCTGACTTGAAATTATACTACAAAACTACTGTGATAAAATCAGCATGGTACTAGAATAAAAACAGATCTGAAGATCAATAGAATAGATCAGAAGATACAGCCACAATTACAAACACACTCAGCCACCTCATCTTCGACAAAGGAGCCAAACATGTTCACTGGAAAAAAGATAGCCTCGGTAATAAGCGGTGCTGGAGAAAATGGCTTTCCATATGCCAAAAACTAAAACTAGACCCATGTCTAACACCATGCACTAAACTAAAATCAAAATGTATCAAAGATCTAAACATTAAAACAGAAACACTAAATCTTCTGGAAGACAAAATAGGTAGAAATCTTGAAGACATAGGAGTAGGTAGAGAGTTCATGAACAAAACTCAAATTGCAGGGGAGATATTTCCCAGAATCAACTGGGATTTATTATAAAGTTTTGGTATGTCAAAAGAAATCTTCAACAGAGTGAAAAGAAAACCCATGAATTGGGAAAATATCTTAGCCAACTGTCCTTCAAAGAACTTCTATCTAAAACATACAAAGAATTAAAAATCAGGTCCCCCAATTTCAAAGATCCAATCCAAAAATGGGCATCTGAGATAAATACACACTTCTCAGATGAAGAAATACAAATGGCAAATAAACACATGAAAAAATGTTCAGCATCATTGGCCATTCGAGAAATGCAAATTAAAACAACAGTGAGATTCCATCTCCCTCCAGAAAGAATGGCCAGGATCAAGAAAACCACCAATAACAAGTGCTGGAGAGGCTGTGGGGAAAAAGGAACTCTTCTCCACTGTTGGTGGGAGTGTAGACTGGTGCAACCACTGTGGAAATCAGTCTGAATGTTCCTCAAAAAGCTGGAATTGGAAGTCCCATTTGACCCAGTTATTCTACTTCAGGGCATATTCCCAGAAGAACTGAAAACATCATACCACAGTGATTGTTTTTATTCTGTTCTGTTCAGTTTGATTTATACTATGTCCAAAGTTATCTGCAGCTATTTTGAAGACATCAAGGGGCATTATGGTAACTACTGTTGATTTCATAATGTTTTAAAGTTCTGCATCTCTTACACTGGTTTGTTTTGATTGGTTTTATTCTACATATACTCTTCAAAATAAAAAAAATTTTTAAAAAAATACCTCAAAGCATATAAAGTAAAGCTTGAGTGATGCTCATTCCAGAGCACAGAAAATATCTTTAACTATATTACAGAAAAATAAACTCTTTCACATGCTTTGACATTACAGAAAATTATACAAATCTCACTATTTACATAAATTGAGTATAACTTTCATCCCCAACTGAGTAAAATGCAACCACTCAGAGGAGGCACATGTATTTTTGATTTACAATAATTATATTAAGTATAGCTAACTTTTACTATTATGTTTCCCTCTTGTAATCACGTAATATGCCAATGTTACCTCATCTAATGAATTAAAAGCTAAAATGGGGTAGGCTGTCTAAGATTTTATCCTATTATTAAATGCTCCTTAAAGTGGGCCAGGATATAGCTCAGCGGCACAGTGCCAGCATGGCAAATGCAAGGTGGTAAATTCGATTCCTGGTACCAAAAAAATAAAAGTCCTCCTTAAAGAAAGGAAGAACTACTGTGCTAAATAATTTAAAGTATCTCCTCTACACAGAGAAACGCGTAATTTGTACAACGTGTTTATAATACAAAGAAAACACACTAAAGTTCTCCTATAAATTTGTTAAATTGATGGCAACATACTAGAATCTTGCTCAATTTGATATCCAAAGAACTATTTTTCTATCAAGAGAAAGTATAGCTGCATTCCTGAAATACTAAAACCTCAACTGTAAACAAAATGATATTTAAAGAGCTCCAACAACTAGGTACTGAGTGTTAAAACTGTATTTTTAATTTTTAAAAATTCACTCACCTTTCAAACCTAGAGTTTGTAGCTGGAAGAGCCGACCAAGTTCATAAGGCAAAACCCGTAACATATTGTGATTTAAAAGCAATTCCCTGTTTAAAAAAATAATAATATTGTTTTAATATACCAAAAGCTTTATTAATATGCTTTATTAATATTTTTGCCATTCTAACCCTTTCTTCTAACATGAATGATGGTTACATTCAAATGATTTCTTTATGCTGATTCAAAACTGCTACGTACTATACAGTATTAAGGTACTACAGAACTGCATTACAGTGTTAAGGTACTAGAGAATGTATAACTGCCACCATTTTTAACAATGTTATCCTCTAACATAGATTAAAGTTAGTGGTAAGGAAGTACACACATCATTTTCAATCTAAATCCACCCTCTTTGCTCTCTCATCCAGAATTCTATCAGATGAAAATCAGTGTGACATATCAGAATCCAAAGACAATAAGTGAACTTGAGTCTAATTTAATTTATAGAAAAGAGTAAATTTTTACATAAACTTTAAGATTAAACTGTGGTATAATTAGCCTAATCATCTGCATCTTTTTATAACTGATTATAACACTAGTCATTTCAAAATAGTATGAAAACAGAAAAATATACAAAAATGAAATTAATAAAGAACAAGAAGTGAGTTGGGTATGGTGGCCCAAGGTTATAATTGCATCACTTGGGAGGGTGAGGCAGAGGAATGAACTTCAAGACTAGCCTGGATTACAAATACTTTGTTTCAAAAAAAAAAAAAAAAAACACTGGGCATGGTGGCCTCAACACCAAACAACACTCTATACCCTGAGAGGCTGAGGTAGGAGAATCATGAGTTCAAATCCAGCCTGGGCAACTTAGTGACTTAGCAAGACCCTGTCTCAAAAAAAGAACTGAAGATGTAGCTCAGTACTAAAAGTCCAGGGTTCAATTTCCAGTACTGACAAGGCAGGAAGACAGGAGAGGGATAAATGAGAAGAGAAGGGAGGAGAGAAAAGGGAGAAGAGGTGGGAGCTGGGGGAAATAGAGGGATAAAAGGAAGAAAGGAGAGGGCAAGAGAAAGTGCATAGGAAAGTATAATACAATAGTGAACACAGAAAGACAAAGAATTCTCATCAACAATCAGACACAGAACATAAATATTAAAGCACAAGAAAGAAATGTAAGAAAAAATAGCATAAATAAGGTCTAAGTTTATGATTGTGAAATTCTGAGCAGACTACAGAAAAAACTAAAGACCACTTCCATTAGTGGATGATCAAAAAATTCTAAAACAAACAAACCAGTAAAGGAATGGTAAAGTTTATTTACTGCTTAAGAGATAATGCAGAAAAGGAACTTCCTGTTTTCACTGGAAACATTTACATATGGTCTTAAGATTCCTGCAATATTTTATCCTATGAATAAATTTTTTAAATCTTGAACTAGAAACAAATCCATTTTATCAGGTTTTAGTTTTCTTAATGAGTAGTAAAATAAAATATAAATATACATTGTCTTATAATAGGGATATATTCCCTATAAGCTTGGATTACAAGCAAATCATATTTTCCCAATTATTTCTGATTAGTCCTATCAGAGTTGACGCCAAAAATGACTCTTAACCTTATCCCTCCCCCAATCTGTCAGAACCGATGATAGGAATCTCCAAATTTAAAGGTAATGTTCAATGGAGACCAACTCAAGAACTGAACTGACAGAGTTTACATCATTTGATTGTCACAGACACACAGAAATCCTGCTCTAAAAACAGTAACATCTCATAATTTTCTTACTTGGTAAATTTAGAATTTTGTATAATGAATCATGTTTGCAATATTTCCTCACCTGAGAGACACCATGTTTCCTAGTTCTGCTGGTAAACTTCTGAGTTTATTGGATGACAGATCCAGGTAAACCAGATTATGAAGCTTGGCAATATCAGGTGGGATGCGACTAAGGTAATTGTCATTTAGGTGCAGCGCTGTCAAGTGTGTCAATGACCAAAGTGATGTACTTAAGCTCCGCACTCTACCTAAAAGGCAAAATATTAAAGCATAAAAATCTAGGCCCACAACAAAAGCTGACCTGCAAGACTAAAATGTAGAAGCAGCCAGGGATGGTAACACACGCCTATAATCCTAACACTCAAGAGGCTAAGGCAGGAGGATCACTGCAAGTTCAAGATCAGCCTGAACTACATAGTGAGACCCTGTCTCAAAAAAATAAATATAAATATAAATGAAAATGAAACTGCAAATAAAGCAATACTATGTCTTTGACATTTTAATTTCGTACTTAAGGCCATATGATTGCTTCCACACATACCTTGCTCTGATTTTATTTCACAACACTTTCACCTAATAGCCACTCTTTCTTGTGGGTCCTCTATGTATTATATGAGTTTTAGCAAGCCAGGTGTAATCACAGAACTCATGAGGCTCAAACAGGAGGATTTCCATGAGCTAGAGGCCAGCCTGGGCTATGTAGGGAGTTCACGGCCAGCCTGAACTATTTAGCAAGACCCTGTCTCAAAAAAAAAAAAAACAAAAAAAACAAAAAAAAAAAACAAACAAAAACAATGAATGAATGGATGGATGGATGAAGGTAAAATACAGAGACTCTTAGAGTCATACCTGATGGGGCTGGATTAAGCTTTTGTGGAAGAATGGTCTTGACTTAATTTTTAAGTCATACTCCTTACAAAATTATTAGTGCAAGGTTTGTCTATATCCAAGGCCTAGGTTAAACTAAAGACTTTAAATAGACAAGAATAATTACTATGACTTAGAACCAATGTTAGATTAGCCATCAGGAAAACCACTGTATCCCCAAAGGAGACATTTTTTTCCTCTGCTTTAAAGAATTAAAGACTAACAATTAAAGACTAAAAATTTTGGTTTAAGATTTTGCATTAAATGCAACATATTCAAATAAGCAACCACCAATCAAGTTGTGATACGGGAAGCAGAAGATACATTAAATCAAAAGACCTGTGTCAGAGTCTTGATTTTTAACATTGATTAGCTATATCAATTCAAGAAAATCATCTAGTCTCAGCTTTCACAAAATAGTATGTTAATCTATCTTACATACAATAATATTAATTATACAAACTAATTACATAAAGATCATCTTATAAATTTTACAAAAGTAAAGCAGTGTTTTAACTTTGTAACAAACAGTTTTTGATAAGCAGAATAATGAAAGGTAGAGGACACAAAATCTCAAAGAGGAAATGTTACTTTTCATTTGAAGAGTAAATTCAATTGAAGAGTACATTAAATTTTTTTTCTAATAACAGATTTAAAAAGATAGTCGTATCTTTAGTATCTTTGTTTTTATTTAGACCATCCAATTAAAACTTAAAAAATATAATACTCTTGTTTATTATTCGTTACATCCCAGATCAAATGCTTTAGATTCCACTCACCCGAGATTTCTAATTCTGCCCAGTGAGATTTTTTCCCATTAGCTACCTCCTCTGCTGACATGATGGTATAAATTCTGCGAGGATCTGGAGGATCATATTTTTCCTTTGGCATCCCTATTAGTCTATGGAGAGAAAAAAAAGACCAACAATTACAATCTTATAGAGAAAGAGAAAATGAGACAAGTTTCTTTTTCTTTTCTATTACCAGGATAGCAAGTCATTTTAAACCACAAATTGTCTCTTGAAAACATATCATCTGCAGTATAATAAGCTCTTGAAGAAATTAACAGGTGGCTAAAGGAAAGTGCAAACAAAACAAAACAAAACAAAACAAGAAACCAGTGGCCCTAGACTTTGTAGTACATGGTAGGACCGCTTCTCCTTCATTTAGTTAACACTGTTTTCCCTGATAGATCGATCTTACAACCAATTTCCTAGTGGACTCTTACACTAGTCTAAGAGAATCAGGTATTTCTATCCTCCTTCCCTCTGTGATACGCAAATATCCCAATGAGCATGACATCCCCCTTGAGAGAGATTAGTTCAAAGGTATCTAAAAATCACAAGACCGCAATACTCCTCTAAGTTTACTGGAGAATGAAAAAGAATATAGCCCAGATTACTGTAGGCAGTCATCCAATAACTATAAAGGAAGCATGCCAAAAAAGGCAGTCTAAAAAAAAGAGAAACAAAGTTAGAGACCTCAATGAATCACATCTGCAGCACTTCCAACCAAGCCAACATACAGTATTTCCCTTACTAAGGTAACTTGAGTTGTGTTCTCTGTTACTTGCCTCAAAAATATCCAGTTAGAATGATTGCATATTCTTTGCCAAGCTTGATTTATTATCTACTGTCCTGAGGTAACTGTTACTATCCCTCCTTTTTACTGGTTAAGTCACATGGCAATTACACTAATCAAAACGAATGCTATGCAGTCTTCTTCATCATTATAATGCAATCATCAGTGATAACCAACTGAGACCTAAAACTAATCAAATGTGCCATGTGTGAAGATGACAAATGGCCCTAAAAATAACCTCATTCAAGCGGTCCAATGTAAGAGTTACTTTGATAGTAGAATTTACAAAAAATGATGAGCTTCACCCCACTTGGATTCCTACATACTGTTCATAAATTGCCACACAGTGCTATAGTTGGTTCTTTGCTAATACTTTAACACACACAAACACACACATCCCAAGATCAGAGTCTGAATCTGCAAGTTATTTCTAAGTTTAGAATTCATACAGGATTCGGTGGTAGCGAACCTATGGTACACATGCTGCAGCAGGCTGTTTGTATCATTAAAAGCTCTAAAAGATTTGCCACCACTGAATAGGTGGTCTGAATACTTTTTTTACCTACACAGAATATAAAAGTAGTAGTTCATTATATACCAAGAAATCAAACTAGTTCATAAGCACACAATCAAAATTTCCCATACCATAATTTTCCCTCACATTTTGAAGAGGAAGTAGTCATTTCCTTCCTTTAAAAGGGGAAAAGTGAAAGTTTTTCAGGTATATTCATCTTATAATAGTGATTAGTTTCAAGGGTTCCACATTAAGCCCCTCAATTTTATTCTTATACACCTTGGGTGATACTATTTTTCTTTTCATGTCTTATAAATTCAAGAGTACAAAGAATGTGATCATTTTTCATTGGATGAAAACTTGATTTCTGCCATTCAACCTATGTAAAATATTTCTGAAAATAAAAAATAGGTAACCAGATTTTTAGAATTTTTACTGTACACTGTAAGGCACATGTGTCTCTGAGGGTATTTTTACACAACAAGATTAGACCAAAATTAAAGGTGAATTAAAGTGCAGTTCCAGATCCAAAGATATTTTAAATCCATTACCAACAGTAAGGATGAATTAAAAACTTAACTATTAAATTTGCAACGACATAGGTTTCAAAAATTTTACACTGTTTTTTATAATACTAACGTACAGGATTAGAAATCAAACTAATTTAACTATTTTAATTATGGTTTCCACTAAATGGTTTATGAACCATGAAGGAACTGTGAGTTTTTCCTGTGTGGAGGTGTTCTTTTTATGTGACAATACAGTTCCTGTCACACAGAAACACTTAATATGTATTTGTAAAATGACCATATGCTTTATATTCCTAAAATCTACTACTTTCTTCCTACTTTTCCCATCTCACAGGCAATTATCAACCAATGCTTTTCTAACATTAATCTGAAGAAACTAATCCACATACTCATCCTTCTCAAATATTTTAAACACTTGAATAGGAGATTAACATCTTTTCTAACACTCCAACTCTACTCTCGGAAAAAGCTACTTTATGAAACTGTCATCTTTTAAAATTTGTCATTTTTCCATTGTTATTAATTAAAACTTGTAAAATCACTTCTTTAAAAAACAGCTTCCCAAAATGTTTATCAATGGCTACATTACAAAAACAAAGTAATATTCATACTGACATATTAAGAGTCAAAAAACTCTCTTGGGTTTTATTAGGATGCAACAAAAATACAAGACATTTAATTCTTCTTAAGGATTTCATATTTGGATCACGTGATTGAAGGCTAAAACAGTCTATATTTCTGGTGATTGCTACTGACTAAAATACCAAGTGTGCTACTAAAAAGGTAGAGAACTCAAATGCAGGAAATTAGCATTATTAAATTCTTCTCTTGTGTATTTTCCCCTCAGGTCCTCAACATCAATATGCCACTTTGTGGATGTATCTCAAATACCTATTTCAAAATTTAAAATATAAAATAATCATTCAAATATAAATCTTGAAATGTGACACTTATAATACAGTATTTAATAAGCTCACATATAAGCCCATACTGTACAAGGTTTAAAATGGAGTGATGATTGCTTCTTGGCCTTTTGGCTAGACTAAGTGTAAAACAGAGTAATGAACACCTTTTATCCAAGAAACAGAAATGCTTTACTTTAGAAAACCTAGCAGCAAATTCCCTTCCTTTTCAATTGATAAGGCAAGTTTCCATGGTGCTGGGGATCAAATTCAGCATCTCACCTATGCTAGACAAGCTCTACCAATGAGCTACATTGTTAGCCCTTGAGGCAAGTTTTTGGATTAGTTTTTTCCAAGAGTTTCTAATTTCTTTTTTGGGGGTGGGGGTGGTAACGGGTTTTGAGACAGGGTTTCACTACATAGTTCAGGATGGCCTTGAAGTCACCATGTAGCTCAAGGCAATCCTCCTGCCTCAGTCTCCTGAGTGTTGAGATGACAGGCCTATACCACCATGCCCAGCAAATCTCAGGTTTTATATTTGGCGCAAGGAAAATAAAGAATAATATACCCCTCCTCCAAAAAACCAGAGCAAACTGTTAAAAGCTGGAACTAAGTTTCTGTATATTTTGGTCATCTAGAATAGCTTATTAAAAAAAGTAGCCTCTACAGTGTATGTAAAGATATGTCCTTATGTTGCTAAACCAGTTACTTCTTCACCACTCTAGGTTTAAGGCCATTTTATCTCAGTCTGTAATTCAGCACTATAAGTGCTATTTCATTTACTTTTAGATTGTTTAATTAAAGTAACAGTGAAGTATAACATTTGTGACATCATCAATATCTATTTTTAACTATACACAACTATTAATCATTATAACAGGCAAACAAAATTTGTACTTTACCTGAAAAGGTACCTTACCATACACCTAGCATTGGCTCACCAGTTAGTAACAAAAAAAAAAAAAAAAAAAGCCTAGTAAATCACACTGCATACTGTAGACTCATATTGACAAAATTAATGACTGATAGGAAGCAGAAGAGCTTAAAGGACGTTCTGAGATAAATAATAATTCAATTAGTAATTCCATTCCACCTCCATACCAAAGGCCTCTAGACAGCATTGGTCTTTTTATATGCAACTGAAATATATGACATATATGACAAATAATGCAAACATAAAGAAACTTCAAGGTTTCCTGACATCTCCAGTCTGTGACCACTCTAAATAAAAACAAAACCTTTTTATGACGGCAAATTGCTCATCACAACAAAAAATAACCTTTAGATTTTTAGATTTTTATGTTTCTGGCCAGTTTAACATATATTCATAGTCATTGCTTACCTACTACTGTCATTTACTCTACCCAAGAACTAGTTCTTCCACAGTGAACACAATGGAAATTGTATATGCCTCATGCAGCATATACTATCTTCATGCCACTACTCAAAAGCAAGTTTCAGAATATGTTACTCTTAAATCTTATTAAAAAAATTGTGGAATTCCTTGTTATTACTATTGTTCCCTTTCATCAGATAATTAATTCCATTGGTCTATATCAGTGGTGGGAAACCTATGATACATGTGCCACAGTGGGCTGTTTATCATCTTTGAAAGCTCTAAAAAGTTCGCCATCATTGGTCTGTATTGTTGATACAGTAAAATGAACAGAACAGCTAAAAGAAAAGTAAAACATCTTTACCACAGAGGAAGACAGTGATGCATAACAGATAATTTATTGAGCAATCAAGGATAGGTGGAGAGTAGAGTGTTTCCAGGCAAACAAGTTTTAATTCCTCTATTGGGGAATGGTACTAAGATAACACGGTCAACACACACCAGTTTTGGTTTTTTGTTTCTATACCACTGGGGATCAAACCCAAGAGTACTCTACCATTAAGCTACATCCCAGCCCCATCTACATATCTACCTATTTATGTATCTACCTATCCATCCATTTATCCATTTTATTTAGATAGTTATCACTAAATTGCCCAAACTGGGCTCAAACTTTTGATCTTTCTGCCTTAGCCTCTCAAGTGCTACTGTGCCTGGCACATACCAGTATCCTAAAGTTCAGCAATTAATTTCCTAACAGTGATCATTTCTTTCTCTACCACTTCTACTTTCAAATCAAATAATTAGATAATAGCAGTGATCTTTAGAAATAACTGGACTAAATATGCCATATTTCTAGTTAGCTTATTCTCAGGAACCTGTTTCGCATTCCAAATGAAACTATTTACCCAAACAAAATGTATAGGTATACATGGTAATAAAGCCTCTAAATGAAGACGTTACTGGATATTACATGGCTTTCTAAAGGTAATCCAAAGACTGTCAGTCCAGAGGTAACTGTAGAACGCTCTGGGCTCTGGAAAGGGGTAAGACCATAGTCTATTTGTCAGTTTAAATGTACTGTACTAAAAGGTGGTGGGAAAGGAGATTTAGAAACTTTCTCCCATAATTAGGATACCAAAAAAACAATAGTAGAAGTAATGAAAACTACAAGTAAATATTTTTTAAAATGGAGATTAGACCTGAGGCTATAAATCTACAAATCACTACCCAAAGAAAATGTAATGCTATTAGAGAAGTTTCATTTTATTTCATTAACAACCAATTTAGGCAATCTAAGCTTAAGATTTTTCTCCCATCATTTCAAATTAGGTCTCAGTCTCTACCTAACAATCATTATGCTTTAATGCCTCCCATTTATCTAATTATCTTATGAAAAATATAAAAGGTAATATAATTTTCAACACCAATTTTTCCAGGACTATGATTTCTTACCCTGACACTTCCTTGTCTTTCTTTTCTATTTCATATCTGTCTTCTATTTCCTCTGACATACACATTCTCATTTCTTTCAGCTGGCAACAAGTAACTACTGATGGTTTTTAAGTTATCTTCAATCTCTTCACTATATGCCCCCAGACAGAAATAAGCTGGTTCTAAAATTCATATGGAAAGTAAAACAATCTACAACAGCCAAAACTATTTCTTTTGGAAACTTTTTCTTTTGAAAAAGATACTAATTTAAATACACACATTATCTGATTTCAGAGCTTCCCAAAAGCTGCAGTAATCCAGATGCTTTGTACTGATGGAAGAGACACATATAACTCAGTGAAAAAGAGCTAAGAAACTAAAAATAAGCTTACATACACACAAGCCAATATATTTTCAGCAAAGGCACAAAAGAAAGTCAATACAATAAAAGACTTTCCAACAGAGGAGGTAGAATAGAATACCCATTTGTAACAGTAGCGAACATGCAAGGATCATAAATGAAAAACCAAAAAGTGTTAAAGTGCTAGAAGAAAATGACAAAAATGACCTCAGACTAGGCAATGATATCTTAAATTAACACAAAAGCATGATTCATTTAAAAAAGCTATTGTGATAAATAAGATTTATAAATGTTTAAAACTTTTATTTGAAAGATGAAAAGTCATGAGATTCAGAATATTTTCCAAGACATAGCTGAGAACACTCCAGAATACATACAGAACTTGCAAAAAACACAAAAAACAAATAAAACAAAATTGCAAGGCTGGGAATTTAGTTCCATGGTATAAGTAAGCAAAGATAAAGTTTCAAAAATCTCTTCATATCTTTCTGACCCTTTCCTACAGAATATTGTACTAACATGAAAAACTGTCATCCATAGTCTAATTACAAACATGACAATACCAATTCTAAGTGCCTCCTTCCTTCACTCCCTTTTCTTTTTCTTAGTAGTATTCTGATAACTTAGGCCATGTCATCAATATTCAGAAAGCCCTAAGTTACTAAAAGACATCTGCAAAACAATAGAATAATCTTCTATTGTAAAAAAAAAAACAAAGATAAATAAAATGAGAAAAAAATACTGTCATATAGTTTAAGTACAACAAATTCACAAATTAATGACTATGTAAAAAGATTACTCACTGTATACTTACATAACCATATTCTCCTTGATCAAAAGCAGACCATATACGGCTTTGGTAAAATGTTTTGTTATTATAAGCCTAAGACTGCATAAGCATATTATGGTATATAATTTCTCTCGGGTTATTCATCTGTTGTACACATAGCATTTTTCATTAATTTTTCATATTCTAGTAGAAAAACAATGAACCTGACAAGGAATGATTGTGAAGTACTTTTCCAATATAAGCCACCCATATACAAATAAAATCTTAAAAATCATTTGCTTTTTTGAAAGATATTTCAGGAAGGCAAATTTTATGTGAAAGGAAACAGCAGACCTTTAAAATTTAGATTGTATTCTTCCTAGAAAATATAATACCACACTAGAAAATGAAGATTACATTTTAAAACATGTTTAATAACTACTAGAACCACTTAACACTATTAATCAGCTGTTCGATAAATTTAAATTCAAATGAAATGCCCAGAGTTACTTTCTTTTTTTCTAAAAAACCTAAAGTTTATTTATGAATGCCAAAGTGTAAGAGAGCATCCAAAAATAATTTCTTCTTAGAGTATTTGTTCTCTCAACAATCTGAGCACAAAATCACTGAATAGCTATGACTCCTCCTGAAAACTAAAATACAGTAATATAAAAAAAGAAAGTTTATATGTATTCTTATCCACTGAAAACTTGACTAGATGCCTAAATCCATGAGATCTGCACAGAAAAGTGGCGGGGTGGGGGGCGGAAGGGGGAGAAGGAAGGAGGAGGGGGAAAGAGGAATGAGGAGGAGAAAGAGGAGGAAAAGGGAGAAAAGAATTACATCACAGTACGCATTGAAGTATCCTCTTAGAAATAAAGAAAGAAAATAAATAAATAAATGGGGCATAGTGGTTCATGCTTGTAATTCCAGTACTTAGAAGGTTGAGGGAGGAGGGTCACAGTAAATTCAAGGCCAGCCAGAACTACACAGCGAGACCCTGTCTTAAAAACACAGCTCTCAACCAGATTAACTGATGTAACTTTGCCCATCAAAAGACATTTGGCAATGTCTGAGGACATATTTTTGGTCATAACTTGTACAGGGAAGCAAGGGTATCCATTAGATATTTTAAAAGTCATGCTAACATCTACAATGCTCAGAACAGTCCCCCACAAGAAGAAATATCTGGTCTGACATGCCAATTGTGCAATACTGCTAAGGTTGAAAATTCCTGCATAAATAAGCATAAGTATGAGTCCAGAATACAGTACATGTTAAACAAGCATTTACAAAACCAAATACTACTGCAAGGAAATCATTATGCCAAAAATAAACTGAAAATTCATAAATTATGAGTTCTATTTATTCATAAGTACTTCAGCAAATGAAATTGTCTCTAGGTACTAAGAGAAGCAGATAGCTATCCCATCAAAGGCTGGGCATCCTAACAATTTCCAAGCAGAGACAAGTAACAGGATGTACATCATCAATGAGTGCCAACTATGTGGCAAACATTATCCATAATGTTGTACATATAGTAATTCAGTAATCATGATGACTCTGAGTTGGAGGTACATTAATTATTTCTATTTTAAAGAAGTACAAGACCTTCTAGAACTTATCTTTGGTTACAAGGCAGTAGGTAGCACAGTGAGGTACACGTTCCTGCCAGCTTTAGCCAACAGTGGTATATGCAAGTCTGTCTCACTGGACAGCTTCTAGCACCCAATGGGACTGTCCCATGCCACTAGATGAGACAGTTATACTTGTACCACCAGTGGTTCAAAGCTGCCCAGCAGTGAGACATACAAATTACAACCCCATTGTAAACACATTAATCCAAGCAATGTTCCTCTACAGCCCCAGTCTTATCCACTATATCATACTTACTGCCTCATATGCTGGGCCTAGAAAATCAGAAGACAGAGGAAAATAGAAAACAGAAAATCTTCCAAAACGTGGTACTTCAAACAGGTGTGGTGGTGTATGTCTGTAATCCTAGAACTCGAGAAGCTAAAGCAGGAGGATCCCAAATTTGAGACCAGCTTGGGATACAGAGCAAGGTCAAAGGCCAGCCTAGCCTACATAGCAAGACCCCATCTTAAAAACCTGGGAAAAGAAAAAAGAATTTTGGTACTTTATCCTTTGAGTAGTAAACAGCAATCATAAGGGCTGGGAATAGAGCTTAGTGGTAAAGTACATTCTTTTTGTGAGAAAGGCCCTGGGTTCAATCTTCAGCACTAAAAGGGAAAAAAAAAAAAAAAAAAAAAAAAAAAAAAAAAAAAAAAAAAAAAAAAAAAAAAAAAAAAAAAAAAAAAAAAAAAAAAAAAAAAAAGATCAGCAGTCATTGATGAGTGTTGAAGAGGGGTGCTGAGAAAATACAGCCAATATAACTAACTATAGGAATGGCTCGATCACTATCAAAAGATGGGTAAGCTGGATTTCCAGGACCTTGCACAGGCTAGGCAGATGCCTTTATCACTGAGCTACATTTCCAGTCCTTTCTAGTTCTGTATTTTGAAAAAGTATCTCCTTAGATTGCCTCTGCAAACCTCAAACTTGCCATCATCCTGCCTTAGTCTCCTGAGGAGGTGTTTACCACCATGCCTATCTAACAGGTAAGATTTCTACAGGGGAAGAGTATATGGATGTATTTGCTGATCAATTTTTCTAAGCCAAGTGTGTAAGCACAAACCTGTAAACACAACACTCTGGGAGAATGAGGCAGGATGATCACAAGTTACAGCACAGTTCAGGCAACTTAGCAACTTAGTAAGACTCTGCCTCAAAGTAAAAAAACAAAAATTTTAAAAGAAGTTGAGGATATAGCTCAACCTGAAGACTAGCAAGACAGATCATAATTTGGCTGGAGTCCCAGCACTGCAGCACCAAAACTCTATCATCATACCCTAAATGCCTACTAACCTAGAGAACATAGTGATTTAGAAGTTTATTTTTCTGAAATATGAACAAGTATTACATACCCACTAGAGTACAACTTGCCATTTAACAAATTCAGTGATAACACAGGAAAACCATGTTCCCATTGACTACCTTAATGAATTCTGATACTAGCAATTCCTTTTTCATTGCCTACTTCTTTCATTAACACAAGACAATGAAAAACAAGAAAAATGATTTGAAATGGAATTTTTTGTTTTATTTTTTCACTCTTGTCCTTCAAATTCTCAGTCAGCCTAACTTCTGCTGAGCTAACACCTCTATCTTAGAAGGGCATTTTCAAGTTCAAGTAAGGGAAGGAGCAGGCTATAGATGGAGAATAAAGCTTCCATCCTATTATGTACTCAAGATGTTACTGTATAATCAAGACATATATACTTATGGCATATGTTCAAGGATAAACAGACAATCATTTGTTCTTCAGCATTCTCCTTAACATACTGATAATCAAGGGTCACTTCATTTTATTACAAATTTGCTTATTTTGAGACAGTCTCACTGAGTATTCCAAGCTGAACTCACTATGCAGCCCAGGCTGACCTCAAACTCACAACAAACCCTCAGCCACCCAAGTGCAGCTTGTGGGGAGTGCAGGCATTCACCACCATACCTAGCTACAAATTCTTTCTTTTAATCTCTCTCATTTCCACTATACGTAGTTAACACATACCGAAGTTAAATGGGAAGGAAAAAACTGAAGCAAGAATATTGTATTCACAAGGGTGCCAACATTTTAAAAACAGTAAATACACTGCAAATTCTCTCCTACAACTACTAAGCAAGAACAAGTAGATTCCGAAGAAAACCAACTGGCAATACAACCTGAAAGAGAGGTAAACAACAATCCTGTAACACAAACTGTTTCTTTAAACCCACCAGAAACAACATCTTTGCTACTATAAACAAAGTAAAACGTAAGTTATATTCAGACATAAAATGAGACAAGTTGCAAAGGCACCTGTAAAATAATGACACATTGAGATAAGCCACATAATAAAAAACAAGGAGAAATACAAAAGTTCTTTCACTGAAAGTAACAAATTCATTAGAAAAATTAGATTTAGAGGAAAAAAAACTGAAAAAATAATCTAATATCTTGACTTGGTTTATTAACATTTTCTCCATTATTAAGTCCAGACAAGCATCATATGATTATCTATTTGAAGCATTCACCTATTTTTGCAGTCTACGTACTCCCACATACATCTGGAATGCAAACATCCCACATGGACTGGAAGCGTAGCTCAGTGATAGAGTGCTTGCCGAGCATATATGGGGCCCTTGGTTCAATCCCCAGCACTATATGTACATATGTATGTATGTATAAATTTAAAAAAATCAATCAATCAACAAACAGTCAAAAAGTAAAATATCTCACATGAGTGGCAGGTTTCAAGCTACAAAGAGAATATCAATGCAAAAAAAGTTAGGAAGAGATGCCTAGTACCACATCATATTACATTTTCAAATGTAAATAACCTCGAAAGCATAGATAATAATTAAGAACCTTTGTTTTCAGTATGATTTAACCTTATGTTTATAATTTTTAATAGATTATGTTTACTAACTGGCTTACAAAATTCCTGAAAAATTAACTCTCTTAAACAAGCACAACACAAGCATACCAACACAAATAAATGAAATCTTGCCTTGTCTCCTCCTAGAGAATCTCAGTTTATGCACTCAATCCTGCTTCACTGAAAACTTCAAATGCAACATTGACTTGTTCTGTGCTGTACCTGCTAATATTTACTTCTCTCACTCCACTTCCAAGGAGGTTCACTTAATAAATGTTAAGACCAAGTTGTTGTTGTTTAGTTTATAAGAATGTACACATCCTATTACATGAGAACAGAATTAAAATTTTACAAATTGAAAGAAAAAGATCATATGTACTTCAATAATTTCATAAGGAAGACAGGATACATACTCTATATAAATTCTTCCATAAATTGAGGTGATTAGTATTCTAATACCAAAACCAGACAAACAGTATAAGAAAACAATATTTATACTAAATCTAACCTTCACATACAATTGTTTATGTTTTCCCTTTTCCCATCTTTCAATTTTGGGCTCTGCCTCACTAGTAGTATATAAAATCAATGACGAGACGAAAATTTCACAAATATACTAAAAGCTGTCAAGAGAAAAGAAACAGATCACCTATGAAGGAAAGCCTATCAGAATCACGGCAGACTTCTCAACACAAACCTTTAAGTTAAGAAGAGCTTGGAGTGAAGTATTTCAAATCCAGAAACAAAACAACTTTCAATCCAGATTGATGTACCCTGCAAAACTATCCTTAAAAATTGATGGAGAAATAAGATACTTTCATGACAAACAACAACTGAAGAAATTTATGGCCACCAAACCAACACTACAAAGAGTACTGAAAGACACTCTAGAAAGAGACAAAGACAGCTACAATCTTAAGAACAACAACAAAAGGAAACCACTAAGCAGGGCAGATAATTAAACAGAAAATGTAGAAAACCAACAACAGAAAGATATCATGACAGGGATGAGCCAGTACATATCAGTTTTATCAATCAATGTAAATGGTCTCAACTCACCAACAAAAAGAAACAGACTAGCAGAGTGGTTAAGAAACAAAATCCAACAATATGCTGTGTAGGAGAAACACATTTCACTCAAAAGGAAATTCACAGACTAAAAATCAAAGCCTAGAAAACAATATTCCATGAAACAGGAACCCAGAAAAAAGCACGGGTAGCTATTATGCTTGCAGACAATATGAACTTCAAACCAAAAATGATCAAAAGAGATAAAGAAGGTCATTACGTACTTGTTAGGGGAAAACTTCAAGAGGAAGAGATTACAATCATAAATATATATGCACCAAATATGGGAGCACCCAACTATGTGAGACAAATCCTCATAGAAATGAAAAACCAAATAAACAATAATACAGTTATAACAGGGGACCTTAACCCCCCACAGTCACAGAGAGACAGAACAACCAAACAAAAAATCAGCAAAGAAATAACAGAACTGAATCAAACTTGTGAACAAATGGACCTAGTAGATGTGTAACGAGTATTCCACCCATCAACATCAGAATACACGTTCTTCTCAGCTGCACGTGGTTCATTCTCTAAAATAGATCATATACTGGGTCCACAAAACATGCTTAAGTAAATGCAAAGGAACTGAAATAATTCCATGCACATTATCTGACCATAGCACAATAAAATTGGAAATGAATGACAAAAAAACTTACAATAACCGCATAAACACATGGAAATTAAATAATACTCTCTTAAATAACCAATGGCTCGCAGAAGAAGTTAAAGAAGAAATTAAACAATACCTACAATTGAATGAAAATGCCAATACAAATTACTGGAACCTGTGGGACACAATGAAAGCAGTCCTCAGAGGAAAATTTATAGCACTAAACTCTCATATCAGAAAAATGGAAAGAACACACATAAACAACCTAATGCCGCACCTCAAACTTCTAGAAAAAGAAGAGCAAGTCAAGTCCAAAGCCCAAAGAAGGGAGGAAATTATCAAGATTAGAGCAGAAATTAATGCAATTGAAACTAAGAAAACAATACAAAGAATTAATGAATCTAAGAGTTGGTTCTTTGAAATTGTAAATAAAATTGATAAACCCCTAGCCAACCTTATCAAAAAGAGGAAAGAAAAAACTCAGATTCATGCAATAAGAACTGAAAAGGGATAAAATCACTACAGACCCTGTGGAAATACAGAAGATCATCAACACCTACTTCGAAAACCTTTACTCACATAGATTCGATAACACAGAAGAAATGGACAGATTCCGAGAAACCTATGAATTACCAAAGCTGAATCAAGAAGATGCAAAGTGATGAATAACCCAATTTCAGCTAATCAAATTGAAAATACAGTTATAACAGGGGACCCTAACACCCCACTGTCATGGAGAGACAGATCAACCAAACAAAAAATCAGCAAAGAAATAACAGAACTGAATCAAACTTGTGAACAAATGGACCTAGTACATGTGAAAAAGTAATCAAGACCCTACCAACAAAGAAAAGCCCGGGCCCTGATGGATTCACTACTGAATTCTACAAGAAATTTAGGAAAGACTTAATGCCAACACTCCTCAAAGTCTTCAATGAAATTGAAAGGGAAGTTAAGTCTCCCTAACTCATTCCTGGAAACAAGAAAAGCAGAGAAAGAACCAACTAAAAAAGAAAATTATAGGTCAATCTCCCTCATGAACATAGATGCAAAAATCCTCAATAAAATACTGGCAAATAGAATACAGAAAGTTATCAGAAAGCTTATACACCATGATCAAGTGGAATTCATCCCAGGAATGCAGGGATGGTTCAACAAACGCAAATCAATACATGTAATACACCATTATCAACAGGGCCAAGGACAAAAACCACATGATCATCTCAATAGATGCACAAAAAGCTTTTGACAAAATCCAACACCCATTCATGATCAAAACCCTACAGAAAATCAGAATAGAAGGTCTCTACCTCAACCTGATAAAAGCCATATATCATAAACCAACAGCCAACATCTTACTAAATGGACAAAAACTGAAAACTTTCAACCTAAAATCAGGAACAAGACAAGGATGTCCATTATCACCACTCCTATTCAATATACTTCTGGAAATATTAGCCAGAGCAATTAGACAAGAGAAAGAAATAAAGGGAATAAGCATAGGAAAGGAAGAAGTGAAATTATCATTATTTGCAGATGACATGATACTCTACATAGAAGACCCTCAAAAATCCATTAGAAGACTTCTAGAAGTAATAACTAAATTCAGTAATGTTGCTGGATACAAGGTGAACACTCAAAAATCAATAGCATTCCTGTACACAAACAACAAACTCACTGAGAGAGAAATAAGGGAAACCACACCCTTCACTATAACATCCAAAAAAATGAAATACTTAGGAATCAATCTAACAAAGGAAGCAAAAGATC
>RJWM01001253.1:60035-162886 GCA_004363535.1 Dasyprocta punctata
GGATAGGAAGAACAAACATCGTGAAAATGGCCATTCTCCCAAAATTATTATACAGATTTAATGCAATCCCAATCAAAATACCACTTGCCTACCTCACAGAGCTAGAGAAAGCATTCCTGAAATTCATCTGGAACCAGAAAAGACCTAGAATAGCAAAGGCAATTCTGGGCAACAAAGGAAAGGCAGGAGGCATCACAATTCCAACTTGAAACTATACTACAAAGCTACTGTGATACAATCAGCGTGGTACTGGAATCGAAACACACCTGAAGATCAATGGACTGGATTAGAAGATACAGCCACAACTACAAACACACTCAGCCACCTCATCTTTGACAAAGGGGCCACACATGTGCATTGGAAGAAAGATAGCCTGTTTAACAAATGATTCTGGAAAAACTGGCTTTCTATATGCTGTAAACTAAAACTAGATTCAGGTCTATCACCATGCATGAAAATAAAGTCAAAATGGATCAAAGATCTGAATATAAAAACAGAGACACTAAACTTACTCGAAGACAGAGTAGGTAAAAATCTTGATGCCATAGGAGTAGGCAGAGAGTTCATGAACAAAAATCAAATTGCATGGGAAACACTTCCCAGAATCAACAACTGGGATCTCATCCTACTAAAAAGTTTTTGCATGTCAAAGGAAATCTCCAACAGAGTGAAAAGAAAACCCACGAACTGGGAAAATATCCTAGCCAACTGTCCATCAGACAAAGGACTTCTATCTAAAATGGATAAAGAATTAAAAGAAACCAGGCCCCTAAAATTCAAGGACACAATCCAAAAATGGGCATCTGAGATGAATACACACTTCTCAGAGAAAGAAATACAAATGGCAAATAAATATATGAAAAAATGTTCAACATCAATGGTCATTCGGGAAATACAAATTAAAACAACACTGAGATTCCATCTCACTCCAGAAAGAATGGCCAAGAATAAAAAATCAACCAGCAACAAATGCTGGAGGGGGTGTGGGGAAAAAGGAACTCTTCTCCATTGTTGGTGGGAGTGTAGACTGGTGCAGCCACTATGGAAGTCGGTGTGGAGATTCCTCAAGAAGCTAGGATTAGAGATCCCATTCAATCCAGCTATCCCACTTCTGGGCATTTTCCCAGAAGAACTGAAATCATTATACCACAGTGATATTTGTGCACCCCATGTTTATAGCAACCCAACTTGTAATAGCCAGATCTTGGAAACAACCCACGTGCCCATCAATCAAAGAACGGATTAAAAAGATGTGGTATTTTTATACAATGGAGTACTAGTCAGCTATCGAGAAAGATTGCACCGAGACTTTTTATAAGTAAATGGACACGACTTGAAACCATACTCACAAGTGAGATAAATCAAACCCACATGTGTAAATACCGTATTGTCTCCCTAGTGTAAGAAACAGAAAAAGTATATATGATCCAAAATCTATAATAAATACTACGTAAGGGTAAAAAACTGCTTGAAGAGGAAAAGTAATTGGGAAAGGAAAAGGGGGAAAGAGGGAAGGGAAAAGGAAAAGATATAAATCTGTAAATATGTATATGTAAGATAACTAAAACGAACATATTGCTGAATGTATTAGATACTGAGAAAGAACAGTTAATACTCATATGATTAGATCAATTTTACATGTCTATATCAGTTAATGTAAACAACCATTTTAAAGATAACGATATGCAATATTGCAACCATTGTCAAGTTTCTATCATCCTGTTTTGTAAACCTGTAATGTTACTGTTGTGCATTCACTCTAGTCATTTGTCTCTTTTGCTCTGTGTCTTCCTTATATGTGTCCTTTTTTTTCCTCTTAAATCAAAAAAAAATTTTTTTTAAACAATACGAAAGTCTGAGAGTAACCATAGTCACTATGTCATACTTTTGTACAAGGCTCCAGTGTTAGATGAATATAGTACGTGTAAAATGTCTATATATTTACGTATGTTTAAAACAGTTCACCATCCTGACAACGAAGGCTTAAAATGTGGAGAAAAACCATATCTAAATCTACAAGTGTATAACAAAAACGGTGGAGTACAAACAGAAAAATCTCAATAACCAGACAGATAAAATTCAAAAAGCACAAAGGTCTATCCAGGAAAGGGTTCTAAGGTGCCAACATCTTAATTATGAAAGCATTCAAAAGAAAAGTAGGTCCAATGCTGACTCACACTGATCCCAAACAGATAGCATTAAACAAAACACTAACTCTTAATTTATTGGCTTGAATAAATGCCTAACAAAACTATCCGCTCTCCTCATACAAATGACTGCTAAATGACTGCTTTGTACCTAGGAGAAAAGGTTTTAAGGGAGGAGGTGTCAACTTTAAAATAGTTTCTAAAATAGTTGTTTGAAAGGTTAAACAACGTAAGAACTTACAAAGGCTTTACATCAACCTTGGATCCAGGAAAAGGATAGTTAGGCCCTACGTGAAAGCAAAAACTAGCCACTGAAAAATACAGACACCCAGATTTTGTCTGCAGAATAAAGAGTATTGTTCATCATTTCCCACAAAGGCAACAGAACCTTTAACTTGGATTTCCTGGCAGATAGATACAAAAGCAATGAAGAATACTAAATACAATGATCTTCCAGATTTCAATCTTATAGTCAAAATGCCAACTTCAGTCAAAATGTCAACTTCATAAAGGTCACAGAAGCACAAACTTCCTGTTTTGTTATTTAAAATTCATTACCTTTCTTCTGAACTAATACAGACTTCCCTTCTTTGTATTTTGAAGCTTACAAAATGGTAACAGTACACATACAACATATTAGGCATAGTAGGCCAGAACCAAAGAACATAACTTGTTATCAGTTTTTTGTTATTGTTTGATTTTGGTTTTTTGACACAGAGTCTCACTATGTTGCATGGAATTCACCATCTCCTGGCTCAGTCTCCCAAGTGCTAGGATTATAGGTATGCACCACCAGGTTATCAGTTTTTAAACCCTAATACCAATAATCCATGGCCATTATTACTACATTGAGTAAAAAACTAGGAATTTTTAAACAATTTTTTAAAGTTTATTTTGAAGTTATTTTACCAAAAGAAAAAAAGAAGTGGGGCAAATATGTAACACTCTATAAACGTGTATACAAAACCCATTACAGAATAGTTTTTCCTGCCCTAAAAATCTTAGTCTAAGAAAGAAGAAAAACGTTACTTATGATATTAAAAACATTTTACCTATTTCCCATTTGTTTCCAAAATGCATTTAAAGTTACTTTCTACAAAGGAAATACAATACTACTGTTTATGAATCACTGTAATTTAATGAAGAATGGATGTAAATTCCACAAAAGAACTGCTAACAACAAAATTCAAGTGGCGCAGTTCTTAACTAGGTTGATGATTACTTGAGACGTGTGACACAATATTGTAAAATTATCTAAAATTATCTAAATAATAAAATTATCTAAAGAGTAAAAATTATCTAAATTTGTGTACAATTCATACAAACAGTATAAACACACCATGCATGTTAGCATTGCTATTCTTATCCTTATTAGCATGCTAATGAGAAAGAGTTAATAACTATTTCTCCCACATGTAATAATGGATACATGTAACATATCCACATATCCCTTAGGTATATTTTATGGTTTAACCTATTCTTCATCTTTTTAAAATATGACTGTCTCAACACACTACTGAAAAATGTTCACGTTAGGCATAAATGACTTCCTAATTACTAAATGAAGTTTCAATCTCCTTTTCAGGCAGAACTCATACCACATGGCTTACCTGGTTTTGAACTGAGGACCACACACACTATTCTGGTAACTTTCATAATGAACAATAAGGTAATTTTTTAACAGACATGAGAAGGATTTACTAGAGGTAGACACAGGATACACTCGAGAGTAGAATGCAAGTGCTTAGAGAAATGAGGCACCAAGATAATGTTTTTAAAATATAAACAGATCTTACAAATCAGCAAGAAAAAAAATGTAAACACTCCAAAAGCAAAATCTGGAATAAAGGTCACAATCAAGTAAATCACAAAAGAATAAATACAACAGGCCCCAAAAAATTTGAAATGAAAATCCCCACTATTAGCAAAATATCTGCCGATTTTAAAATATGTATGACTTTTTACTGTCAGAAATGACAAAAATTAATATAAGAGTTTGGAAAAATACACACCCATAATACAACAAAGACTTCAAATTTTTAAATGTGTAATTACTTTGATCTAGCAACTATCCTTTCAAAAGTATATAAACAGAGCCAAGTCCTTGGACCCTGGCTACTCAGGAAACCGAGGCAGGAAAACACCAAGTTCAAGAATAACCAAAAAATGTTCTTCGGTATCACTTGAATGTTGTTTTTTGCCATGAATATACACTAGTCCCAAAACCAGACATAACAGAATAAAATATTACCATTTGAGAGAAAAACATATCACTATCACAAAAACACTCAAAACAGTGAAATCAGGCTATCGTATGAAAATTATTAAATCTCAGTCACCTGTTAATTTGTACAAAAAGAAAATTATATCACTGTTTCCAGTAAGTTTTAATTGTAGAACCTCTGTCACACAGAGCTAGACAATTTAGCATAGTACTGTATTAGCCATAGCTATGCCACTAATTACATTTTTATATCACATAGTAATCGACACATCTCAAAATATCACCCATATGTATCATTAATTCAAAATTACAGTAGTCATCAGACTCAGCACTGTGTGTTGTTATTTAAATGCACTGATAAAGAAGTACATAGATTACTGTATCACAAATCTGTTTTTATGTATTTTGGTGTTTCAATACAACAGGTTGTTTTTTAAATTCCATTTACTTTCTTTCATTCTTTTAAAATTATTTTTCCAAAAAGGATTTACAACCTTCTCCAGAATGGCAGTGGAGTTTACAGCACCAAACAAGGGTTAAGAATTCATGAATTTAGAGGTAAGAAGTCAATCATGAAAATATTCAAACTACTCAGGTATAACAAATCACTCCAATAAAAAAATAAATAAATAAACCAATCAATCTGCCTAACATAAAATTCATAATTCCTTTCCTGAAATTTATCTCTTTCTTCTGTTTTTTCATTTGTGTCCTAACTTTATACTGAATAATCAATGTCACTTGAAAGCTTTCTTTTCTTTTACAACCAACATAGATTCACATCTTTTCACTTTCACATTTTAAGTCTTTTTAGAAATGCTTCCCTCCTACTACTAACATCTCAATGGATTCTACATATCTCAACTGGATTAATCTCCTTTAAAAAAAAAATTGCAGACAGGCACAGTGGTGCATGCTTGTAAACTCAGCTACTCAAAGCTAAGGCAAGAGGACTAGAAATTCGAGGCCAGGCTGGGAAACTTAGCAAAACACTAAAAATAAAAAGGGCCATGACACAGCCCAATGCAAGGCCCCAAGTTCAATTCCCAGTACTGCCAAATAAATATATAAGAATAAATTTCAGAGATTAGGCATATAGCTCCCTCAGTGATAAAGCACTTGTCTACCATGCAAAGGCTCTGGGTTTGATCCTTAAGACTGCAAAAATAAATAAACAAATTTCAAACTGCCACTGACCTGCTCAAAATTAGTAATGGTTCCCAATGTCTTTAACTGTATTAATAATCGTGAGATTTCTGAGCCACATGTGAGGGTCTGTTAATAAAAAAAAAAAAAATGTGTACAGTTAATAAATGTTCTAAAAATATATAAAGCAATATAACAAGACAAAAATGGGGATAGTAATAAGAGATTCCAGTTTACAAATTAAAAACTCTGCTGCTATACAGTTCAAATGTTTGTACTGATGCAAGGACAGATTTAAAATTCCTTACCCAGATATTCAAATCACTCCATAATCATGCTCCAACCTGCCTTACTAGCCTTATATCCCCTCCCATTCCAGTCATGGAAGTTAACCAGAAATTAACTGCCAATTTGCCTTCAATCTGGATTCAATCTTTCTACAACTAGATACCTGTTAATATGATTTCCAATTTGCAATGCCGTTTGATTATTCATTTAATAAACATATACTGAATCCCTACCATATGCAAAACATTAAGTTCCTACTATGTTGTCAAACAAGTTACAAAGATGAAGTGTACATTATCTATGTCATTAAAAATCATGTAGTGTAATGGAAACCAAACTAAACATGTAAATATAAGATAATGTGGTAAATATTATCAAAGGAGTACACAGGATGTTAAAGGAACAAAAAAAAGATCATAAAGTAAAAATCAGAAGTGTCAGGTAAGGTTTCCCAGAGTAGGGAGTACATGAGATTAATTATTAAACTCAGTGAGATGCTAAAGTATAAGATATTGTAGATACATGTAAAGCATAGGCCAGGCTATAAGTAACTCACTATGGCTAAACTAGGAAATATATGAAAGAGTAATAAACAATAACAATGGAGAAGCAAGCAAAGACAAGATCATCATGCTAGGAAATTTGCATTTTATTCTAAAAACAGTAGGAAGTAGTAGATACCTTGAAAAGTACAGGTTTAAGAACTTCAATGAATTCTGAATCTGTCATTTATTATGTGACTTTTATCAAATTTGTTAAAACTTTAGTATTCTCAACTTAAAAAGAAGATAATATCAATTTTACCAGGATTGTAACAAGAAAGTTATTTCATGTCAATCTCCTAGCACACAGATCAGCAAACTCCTTACTATCTGATTTGACAGCAATTAATAACATTTACCTATGCAAGCAATTGTCAAAAAACAAAATAATTACAAGTTGGGTACAGTGGTACAAGCTTGTACAATATTGGTTATTCAGGAAACTGAAGCAGGTGGATCACAAGTTCAAGGTCAAAATGGGTAACTCATGCAAACTGTCTCAAAAAAAGTTAAAGGCTGATGACAGTGTAGCTCAGTGGTAGAATGTGCAAGTTTCAATCCCCAGTATACACATAGACACATACAAATCACAACAAAAATTAAAATGTGCAATGAAGAAATAATATAACCCACAAAACCAAAATAATTATTGTTATGCTTCTTTGCAGAAAAATCTTACCGACTCCTGCCCTAGTACATAATACACATCCTGAAAACAGTAACTCATATGACTATTGAAGCATTTTAAGTAGGGAATTTAAGTAATGTGCAATGAATGCTACAAGGAATTCTCTTATGACAATGTGTATAAACGAATAAGTTAAAGGAGTAATAATGGAAGCTGGTAGATTAAGAAGAAAGATGTCTCAGTAATCTATTAATTTATTCCTTTCTTTTCATCTCTTCATCATAAAGGAAAAGCAAACTTCAATTCCTCTCTTACTCATCTCCACTGGTCAACTCAAATGTACTCTGTATGTTAAAGCATTTGATGTTACTTTGTCACTTGGCATATTTTGCCTTCAAATGTTTCCTATAAGCAAAATTAAATGCCTTGTAAATGTAAAAAACATTTTGGAGAGAAACATCCTACTGTAATCTTGGGCAAATTAATTAACTTGTATGCTTCCTAATCAGAAGGAATAGTAATAGCTAATATATACTGAGGAGTTTTGGGGGAGTATTTTTTATTACAGATATGCCAGGTACTGTTGCACTTTACAGTTATCACATTATTTAATCATTAAACAACTCTATGAGATAAGAACTGTTATTATCTCTCTATTACAAATGAGGAAACTGGAAACACGGAGTAGTTAACTGAATGGCCTAAGAGCTAGAAAGTAGAAGACTTTCAACTCTCATTCTTAACTCCTTTTCAGACTGAGAACTGTACTGCCTAACTCACGAAATTTTCATGAAAACTGAAAGTATACATTTAAATGGAAAGGGAGTGGCTTTTCACATCCTTGGTACTCAGCAGTACATTAAGAATGATCACATTCCCTAGTAAAGACTATTCCTTGGAACTGGCACTATAACTAAGCATTAGAGCACATGCGTATCATGAACAAAATTTAATTAAGCCCCAGTCAACACACACACACACACACACACACACACACACGAAATATCTAAATTTCTTTTTATTCTCCAGAACTATAAATACAATATCTTGTAGTCAGTAGAAGACTAATAAACATGTACCACTAGGTTAGATCTATTTTTGGTGATGCAAATTCTTAGTGTTTCAAGTTACCATTCTGTATAAAATTCATATTAGGCCGGGTGTGGTGGCACACGCCTTTAATTCCAGCACTCAGGAGGCTGAAGTAGGAGGAGCATTGTGAGTTTGAGGCCGGGTTGGGCTACAATGTGAGCAAGGCTGGCCTGAGTTACATAGCGTGACCCTGCCTTGAAAAAAGTGGGACTGGCAGTTTGGCTCAGTGGCCTAAGCGCCTGCCTGGCAGGCACGAGGTTGTGAGTTCGATCCCTGGTACCGACCAAAAAGAAATAAAATAAAATAAATAAAATTCATATTATATTGTTTCATAAATTTACACACAGATGTTACAGAAGCTTGCACTACATATGAAGCTACAGAATACGCTCTGTAGGTAGTTTGGGGGTTTAATTTAAATATAATGAACACTGCAATCAGAAAGCAATATATGTACAGATCTAATGACATTAAAGATGGCATAACCAAAATTTACTTCTACTCCTTTAGCAGTATTCTACTCTTTTTATCAGTATAAATCTGATCTATGTTATTCATTTAGGAAATCTAAATAACGTGAAAAGAGAAACAAGTTTAAAGAGCAGGTTCTCTCCAAATAAAAATGGATATAAAATATTTAGCCTTAATTCTGCACTTGATCTTAGCCGAAAGGCTGAGAAGTGATTAACCCTAATTCTGTTACCAACTTCAAATGTTAATAAATGAAAACAATATTTGAAAGCCTAAAATTATCAAGCATCTATGCAATACAAATGAGTCTTCCATATAACAACTTAAGTCTTTAAAACAATACATTTTATGTGTAACAAAATTTTAAAGTGGACTAAAAAAATAGAAACTATCAATCTTACTGGGAAAAAGAATACAAACCAGTATGGTGGTTCGCATGTGTAATTCTAACACTTGGAAAGGCTGAGGAAGAGGATCACCAGATTGAGTCTAGCCTGGGCAATTTAACAAGGCCCTGTCTTAAAACTTAAAAAATAAATAAATGAAGGTCTAGAATGTAATGCTTACTGTGAAGACCCTGAGTTCAAGCCACAGATCCACCAAAATATTTCTATTACCGCTTTCCAAGTAGTTTGCCTACATTTTAGCTTCTGAGAAGGACAAAACTTTCCAAGAAGGTCAATAGTCAGGAGGCTGAGGCAGCAAGATTGCTCTGAGTTCAAGGCCAGCCCCAGCTACACAGTGAGTTCAAGGTCAGCCTGAACTACAAAGCAAGATCCTATTTAAATATTAGTAATATTGGAAAATGAAATGAAAAAGTTGGAGGACTTACACTTCACACTTCTCAATTAGGTACAGTACTCGAGACAGTGATGGCATTAAGGAAAAACATGAATCAATGGGATAACAGAATGTCCAGTAGTAAACCTTCACATTTACAGTCAAAACTTATACATGAATACTCACAGCAGCATGATTTACAATAGCCAAAAAGTAGAAACAACCAAATACCCATCAGCTGAGTAATAAACAAAATGCAGTATATCCATAAAAGGATGTACTATTGTCATAGAAAGAATGAAGCACTATTATATACTATGACATGATGTTTGCAGTTGTTGTTCGCTTGTTTTTTTCTTTTTAAAACAGGGTCTCACTCTGTGGTTCAGGCTGGCTGTGAACTCACCATGTAGCCCAGGCTGGCCTTTTAACACCCAGCAACCTTCTTGCCTCAGTCTCCCAAGTAGTGGGATTAAAGGCAGGCACCACCACACCCAGATGAACTTTAAACACAGTAAGTGAAAGAATTTCATTCTAAAAGACCAGATATTAGTATCCCATCTGTATCAAATGCCTAAAATAGGCAAATCTACAGAGAAAGGGACTGGGGGAATGAAGGGTGAATCAGGGGATAAGGGACATTTCAGGAAATTAAAGTGTTTTTTAAATTGATTGTGCCAGGCATGGTAGTGCATGCCTGTAATTCCAGCACTTGGGAGGCTGAGGAAAAAGAACTGCCATGAGTTTGAAGCCAGTGTGGAATACATAGTGAGCTCAAGGCCAGTCTCAAATACATAGCAAGACCCTGACTCAAAAAAAAAAAAAAAAAATTGATTGTGGTCATGGTTGCACAATTCTGACTATACTAACAATTACTAAGATGTACAATCTAAATGAGTTATTTCTTCATTTATTGGTTTGCTTTTGGTGGTTGTGGTAGTTTTGTTTTTTGGGGGGTGAGTTTTTTGAAAGAAGGTCTCACTATGTATATAGTCCAGGACAGCACTGAATTTCCTACAGCTTAGGCTGGCCTCAAATTCCAGATACTCCTACCTCAGTCACTGCTGGGATTACAGGCATGTGTCCTCATATTCAGCAATATAAGTTACTTTTCAAGTATGTGAATTATATTACAGAAAAGCTGTTTTTTTTAAAGGCAACCATTTTACAAAGTAATCTGTGATGCTGTGACTTTTCATTTTGTTACCCACACTCTCGAAATCTATATATAGTTTATACAGTGATGGCTTGCACTTGTCCAGCTGCTATTTTGATATAACTAAATCATGTGCTTTATATCAAGCTATAAGCTTTGCAAGGGTCTCTTCTACATCTTTTATGTTTTGTTTGTTTGTTTTTTTAAGACAAGGTACTGTTATGTGGTTTAGGCTGATACTTGTGATATTACTGTCTTAGTCTACCAAGTGCTAGGATTATAGGTATGTACCACTGTACCTGGCTTCACACTTTGAAAGAGTTGGGTATAATAATAATGAGTACATGGTCTTCAAGACTTTTAATTTTCAAGATGCAAAATATTAGAAATATTTACCATGGAAAAGTTAACCAGGCTACTCAAAAATTTATCTGGGTAATAATGACAGATACAAACTCCCCTAGAGATCCCTCTTAAAATTCCTTCGATTCCTAAAAGTAAGTAAAGGTGGTATCAAACTAAGGTTTCACACTGCAAGAATCCTGAGCAATGTGAGAATAAATTGTGATCCAATTAAAATCAGCATTGTACAGCCAAGTAAGGTTGCCTATAATCCCAGCTACTAGGAAGGTGAAAGCAGGATTGCAAATTTGAGCCTAGAATGGGCAATTAAGATCCCGCCCAAAAATAAAATATAAAAAGGGGTGGGAAAATAGCTCAGTGTATCCCCAGTACAGTAAAAGAAAAATTGGTCAGAGGTAAAATCCATTTAATGTATTAGAGGGCCAGTGTTAGTGAAGTTAGTAAAAGAAAGTTGTAGTATTTTTATCAAGAAGCATGAGCACAAGTTAATAATTAGGCCTTCACTGTTTATTTGACAATTTTGTTATTTCTGGATTACATATATTAATTTTAATGGCTTTAGAATTACAAAAACAGCAACAGCAAACAGCAAAATTATGAAAAAATTCACCTAAGTGATAATTCTTTAAAGTACAAGGTAACAGTAATAATGCTGTTGCTCACCAACGAAGAAAATTGTTTTTAAAATGTGTTTCCCAGAAAAATGAACTGTACCCTACTGATCTCAACTGATTTCAAAGAACAAAAAAGATTCAAACAGCCAGAACCCAATAAACTGCAAAGACAATCAATAACTGAATAGTAAAGACACCCACCAAATGATGTGTCCAATTAAATTGTTTATAAAATTGTTTACCTTTAAATATCTGAAGTTCACTTGTCTTCCAAGCCCCCCATGTAACAGTTTTCCTTTCCCCTGCTCAGCTTTTGTCCCTTTTCACCTTCCCTCCGTACTTCCTTCCCTCGTCCTACAATTTTACTCTCTAGAGATGGAAAGGAGCTCTTAAGTACAATTCACTTTTTAAACAGAATGTCACACATATATGCTACTGGATAAAATACCACCATGAAATGCCCCTTGTAGCAGAGATCACCAAGAGGTATACTATCCAGGAACTACATTTCCCACCCCTTATACATTCAAATAAGGTTCTGTAACAAATTAAATCGGGAGAGATGTTGCTTTCAGTTAGAGGCTCTTAAAAAGAAATGGTTTATGGGGAACAGGCATGACTCCAGGACTCTTGGACTCTAGGAATAGTACTGTGACAAGACAGAGTCTGGGTCTCTAAACTACCCCTTGGGGGAAAATCACAGGCCTGCTACCCAGGAGCACCTGCACAGTAAGTAAAACTGTGTTAAACCACTGGAATTCTGGTGTATTTATTATCCTAATTAGTATTCCCCAAAGTAATAAATGCAGAAATCCCTAAGTATTCCAATTCCTTCTAGTTAGACATTTATAACAAGAATTTTGAAAAAGAACGTTTACCAGTGTGGTACTGACAAAAAAACAGACCCGAAGATCAACAGGACAGATTAAAAGATGCAGAAACAACTCCAGGCACTTTAATTAAGCCACCTTATCTTTGACAAAGGTGCCAAACACATTCACTGGAAGAAAGATAGCCTCTTTAATAAATTGTGCTAGAAAAACTAGCTCTACACATGCCGAAGATTAAAACTGGACCCATGTCTTTCACCATGCACTAAGCTAAAATCAGAATGAATCAAAGATCTTAATATTAAAACAGAAACGGTAAATCTGCTGGAAGATACAGTAGGTAAAACTCTTGAAAATATTGGTGTAGGCA
The DNA here is from genome assembly GCA_004363535.1 of Dasyprocta punctata. Classification (NCBI taxonomy): domain Eukaryota; kingdom Metazoa; phylum Chordata; class Mammalia; order Rodentia; family Dasyproctidae; genus Dasyprocta; species Dasyprocta punctata. The sequence goes on from RJWM01001253.1 coordinate 72,687, forward strand.
AAGTTTATGAACAAAACCCCAATTGCACTGGAACTATCACAAAGAATCAACAACTGGGATGTCATCCTATTGAAAAGCTTTCACACAGCAAGAGAAACCACCAACAGAGTGAAGAGACAAGCCACAACGTGGGAGGAAATGTTTGCCAGCTGTACCTCAGACAAAGGATTATTATCGAAAACATATAAAGAACTCAAAAAAATCAGTCCTCCCAGATTTAAAGACCCAATCCAAAAATGGGCATCTGAGATGAATGCACACTTCTCAGATGAATACAAACATCAAATAAATATATGAAAAAATGTTCAACAACATTGGTCATTTGAGAGATGCAAATTAAAACAATACTGAAATTCCAAAAAGAATGGTTATCATCAAGAAATCAACCAATAACCAAATGCTGGAGGGGCTGTGAGGAAAAAGAAACCCTTCTCCACTGTTGATGGGAGTGCAGACTGGTGCAACCACTGTGGAAATCAGTGTAGAGATTCCTCAAAAAACTAGAACTAGAGGTCTCATTCAACCCAGCTATTCCCCTTCTGGGTATAGTCCCAAAAGGATTAAAGACTTTATACCATAGTGATATATGTGCACCCATGTTTATAGCAGCACAAGTTGTAATACCTAGATCTTGGGAACAACCTAAATGCCCATCAACTGAGAAATGGATAAAAAAAGATATGGTATTTTTATACAATGGAGTACCACTCAGTTATAAAGAAGGATAAACTGGAGACTTATAGGAAAATCAATGCAACTTGAGACCATACCCATAAATGAAATAAATGAGACACACATATGTAAACATCATATTATCTCACTAGGTGAGAAGCTGAAAGAAACAACATATCTATATGTATACCTACATATATGTATACAAAATAATAGTTAAGACAGTTATACTACTGATTTCTCTGAGTTCACTGAAGGGAAAGATTTGCACTGGTATTGTTCAGACAATTGAATGCTGATTTCTTGTGCTCCGGGTGAATGATTTGGGTATGATAATGTGCAATGTATGTACTATTGTTACCCCAATTGATGTGTTTTGAAATTTTTTTCCTTTCTCTTTGAAATAAAATGGTTTTGAAAAAAAAAAAAAAGAAGAAAATCTTTAAAATCTTCCTTAAATTCCATTAAATTTTAAAACATACCCAGGTGTGGTGGTGCACAGGTGTAATCCCAGCACTCTTAAGAGACTGAAGCAGGAGGATCCTCAGTATGAGCCCAGCCTGGGCAACTTAGTGACTTAGCAAGAGCCTGCCTCAAATTTTTTTTTTTTGGTACTGGGGATCGAACTCACAACCTCACACCTGCCAGGCTGGCGCTTACGCCACTAAATCTCCAGCCCTTTTTTTTGAGACAGGGTCTCACTATGCAGTTCAGGCTGGCCTTGAACTCACTTTGTAGCTCAGGTTGATCTCAAACTCACAAAGATCCTCCTGCCTCAGCCTGCCCTGCCTCAAAATTTTTTTTTAAAAGTTAAAACAAAAAGTGCTGAAAGAGGCAACTCAGTGCAGAGGTCCTAGGTTACATTCCTAGTACAAAAAAAGAAAAAAAAATTAAAACCTAAGCAGTTTTCTACCTTTATTTTGTTGTACTATAATTCCTTTAAACAATGGCTGCATGAGAAGTTTCACTGTTAGTAAATTTCACTGTCTAAATAAAAGTAGCTCAAAATCATCTGTTTACATGATTGCTCAAAAATGTTTTCTCCAATTTTCCCAAGCTAAAAAAAATGCAATATATATATCCAAAATGTATATATGCAAGCTTATATTTTATATATAAATATATATATATCTGCAAGTTCTAAAATACTATATAACTCATAATGTCTAACGAAAATTACCAAATGCATTTTTAAATTTTAAGTATTATATTTAAGATAACAATTCTTTAAATATAACCATAACAGATGATTCTTCTGTTTATTGTAAATATACACATACCCACAACATACACTTTAAAAAAAACTATACTTTGCATTCTAAGTACTTTACAGAAATTTTTATAGTAAAAAAATTAAACTAGATGTGTCAAAATTTTAGTTTTAGAAAAATCTAGTAAGTTTTTAAGTTTATCATTGCTGATACGAATAATAACGATATAACGCCTAATTTAGAATATTCACATTTGTAAACAGGGACATTACAAACAAACCAATGAAAACTCCTCTAAACATTCTCTTTGCCTTGCCTTCACCAAATAAAAAAGGAAAAAGAAAAAAAAAACTTTCATTAATCTGTTAGCTTTTACTTCATATTCCATGTCATTATTTTTTTTCCAGACAATACATTTAAAATTTGACAAATACATTTACTACTCCATACAGAACAATAAAAATGAAACATTGGAAGTTGATAGATTTTTTTATTCTACTCAAAAACATTTTAAGAAGTTCTGTTTCCCAGAATCAATGTGAACTGAAAGAATTATATATGACATTTTCTGTGGGTACTTATTTTCCATGGGTCTATAGAAACTCTTGGCTCCTTGATCCTTTTTAACACTTCATTTTATTAGAACATGTACATGCTACCTTAAATTCTTTTCCAGGGCTACACAACAAAAACTCCTAAGTAACAAAATTGGTGGGTTATTCAAAAGTGTGAAAAAATATGAACTAAAACTATTCTCTACGAACCAGAATACTGAGCTACATTAATGACGGTTTGACTCCTAGAAAAAGAACGTAAGCACATTAAAACTGTTTTATCTATTGTATGTATATTAAAGGACTCCAAACTATTCCACTATCTTGATTTGTTAGTTTGGTTTTCACAGACAGGATCTCCCTTCAATTTGTGAACTTGTGATCTTCCTGCCCCAGCCTTCCAAGTGCTGGGATTACAGGCGTTTGCCATCATAACATGTCAGGTTTTTTTGTTTGCTTGTTTGTTTTTTATGTCAAAGAATGGAATTTAAGGTCTCATACATGCTAGGCAAGTGCTCAACCACCAAGCTACATCCACAGTGTAAATCCTATTACCTTGTTTTTTATTCAGTTACTACTGTTCTTGGTAATTAATACTTATGAATGCTTTTCAATATTAGTAAGACTGTAGTAGGCAGAACTGTAAGTATCAACTAGATCTCAGACGTTTTTCATTATTCTATTCTCACAACCTTACTAAAAAGGTATGATGGGGGTAGGGGAAGAACAGGATAACACTAGATGGAGTTACAGACCTGCTGCTCAGGAAACTGAGGCAGGAGGCTTTCAAATTCATAGCCAGGTTGGGCGACTTAGGGAAGTCTGTCCCAAAACAAAATTTAAAAACAAGGGCTAGGAGTTAGGCACTTCAGCACACACCTTTAAACCCAGCACCGACCATGAATGAAAACAGGAGGATCACAATTTCAAGTGGGGAGAGGGGGAAAGTCAAGAGCTGGGAATGTAACTCAGTAGTAGACCACTTGCCTAAGCATATTCTAGACCCTAGGTTTAATCTCAAGTGACACAGGCACTTGAAAGGTACTATTTTCCTACTGCAGATAAGGTTTCGGAATGCTACATATAGTACTTTGCCTATGGCCAAACAGCTAAGAAAAAAGGCATACGGGAGTCCTGAGGTCTTTAAATCCTTTTACCATTAAACTACACGTGTTAAACTACTTCTGAATTAGTGTAACAGAAAACAGCTCTTCAGCCCTCCTCTTACTCCCACGCCTCAGGGAACAGCATCACTATTTCTTTGAGACCAGGTTCAAAGATCAATCCCTAGCCCTTATACAGAGCAAGGCCTAAAAGGATGAAACCTGTTTTACGACTTTCTTCATAGTAAGGGTCCACCTAGATGAACTAACTAGATAAAAAGGTGAAGCAAGTAAAATATGTCAGCAAATAATTACCCAATTGCCATTTATATTTGGTTCTGAAATGCATGGTATACCTATTGGCAGCAGATTTTATCTTTATAATCGCATTTTCCTTATACTACTCTCAAAATAGTTTTCCAAGAGCACAAACTGAGAAGAGGCTGTTTGCTCTAGGTTTTGGAGACCATGAGGAAAACATGACTGTCTTGAGTGACAATTACGGTAACTAGTAACAGTAAACGTGCATCTCCTAAAATGTGGCGCTGTGCTCCTAACGTGTACCAATAGCTGAGCTGAACTCCCTGAGCACAATCCTCCTAAAGAGCTCACTAAACAGCTGGCGAGTGGAGGAAGATGACAGCTCCAGTAACTTCCTCTTTCTCGCCGACCTCTGCTCAGCGCGTGCCCGCCTTTCCCCCTAGGAGGCAGGATGAAACAATTTCGAACGCACAGAAATCGATCCAATCCCACCAACACCGTAGGCCAGGGAAGCTAGTTTCCCTTTTCTTCTTCCAGTCCTCTATGGAAAATGTTGATCTTACCAAAAAAAAAAAAAGAAAGAAAAGAAAAGAAAGAAAGAAAAGAAAAAGAAAAAAAAACAAATACACCTTACCAACGAGAAAATATTTGCAACAAAAACCCAAAATATTTACCCAGTCCCTGCACGCACAGCCTCAGGGAAGTGTGAGGAAAGGGACCAGAATGCCCTGTACCCCGGAGATCTGCGGCTCTGATTCACTTTTCCTCGGGTCCCTCGCCAGTCAGGGAAGACTCGCGGACTCAACGCCAACAGAAGCCCCCGCCTCGCCTGGGGGGACGCGGAGGCGGCCAAGGCGGCGGCCACCGGCGCGTCCCGCCCCCGAACCTCACCTGCGCGGGCCCGAGGCGGGTAGGCCGCGCTGCAGGCCGACGCGCTTCCCTGGGGCCCGCCCGGCCCGTGGCGCTGCTGTCACCGGGCGCCCGCGGAGGGCGAGCCGTTCTAGCCCGACCCCGCAGAGTCCGGGCGCGCGGACCCCCAACTCCCGCCCGCCCCGGATCCGCTCCCACCTCGGGCCCGCTCCCACCTCGGCTCCCGGCGTTCTGCCGCCCGGCGCTCCCGAGCCTACCCGGAGGCGCAGGGACGCTCCGCCTCAGCCCGTTCCGCGCGCCCCGCCGCCGCGGCCATGTCCCCGCGGCGGGGAGCTCACACTCCCTCGCTCTCCCTCACATTCACTCCCGCCGGCGCGCGCAGGCTCCCGAGGGCTCGCACCCGCCCGCCTCCCGCCTCCCGCCCGGATGGCGCCAGCGCGCTCGTCCGCCCGCCGCGCGCCCCTCACCTGCATCCAGCGCGCCGGGCTCCAGGCGGCGGCGGCGGGGTGGCGAGGCTGCGGGGGCGGCGGCGGCGGAGGCGGCGGCGGCGGCGGCGGGGCTGAGGGCAGCACAGACATGCAGGCAGCCCGCGGGGGGAGCGGCCCGGCCGGCCGGAGAGAACGCGGGCGGCAGGCCGGGCCGGGCCGGGCCGCGAGGAACGCAGCGGCGGCGGTGACGGCGGTTGAGGAGAGCGGGCCGGGCTTGGGGCGCCGGCTGAGGCCCAGCAAGGACGCGAGTCGCGGCGGCTGACCGAGCGCCCCACGGAGCCTGGTCGCGGCCTCCGGCGCCGGGCGCGCCGCTGCGGGGCTCGTTGGCGGCCGAAGCTGGGCAGAGACGCCCGCTGGCGGTGCCTTCGCGCTCGCTCACACACGCTCGCACCCCAGAGCACGGGAGAGGCGTCCGGCGATATCGGTGTGGAGATTAAGAACAAGGTGCAGAGAGTGCGAGGAGGAGGAAGGTGATTGACGTGGAGGGGCGGGCGGGAGTCGGTTGCTCCGCGAGCCGAGGGGCGGGGCAACGGGAAGGGGCGGGGAGGAGGGGAGGGGCTGACGAATCGTAGCTTAGCCCCGCCCTTCGCACCGTGGTTGGTGCGCGTGCGCGCTGGGCGGCGTGGGAGCGCTGTGTTTTTCACGTTTCCCTGGCTGTTTTCTTATTTTTTTCCTCGCTCGAGCGGCGTGAAGATTGGGAGGGTGTCAAAAAACCCGTGTCCAACGGATCTTCCGCGGGGAAGGACACTTGGGAGGGCGTGTCGCCTGGATCCTGCTCAGGCCTGGCGCTGTGCACTGCACTTGCCCGGGGCGGCTCAGGGACCAGCGGGGGCCCGGGGTGAGGGGACGTGGGGACGCTCCCGGCGTCTCCGGCGGGCTTCCCAACGAATGACATCTGTGGCCGCGTGTGGAGGTAAATAGAAAAACCTGTGACGCGCTGCGTGGCCCCGTTCTGTTCGTTTCCCTTCTCGCGATAAAATTACACCCCGCCGTTGGAGCCAGCCGCAGAACGAAAACATTGAAACGTAAACGGTTGTCGTTTTCTGTGTGAATGTGGCCTTGAAATTTTAAGTTTCTGGGGTTTAGTTTTTGCTTTTGTGGGACAGTTTCGGTCCAAAAACAGCAAACGATACGAGCTCCCAAGGCCGTTTTCACAATTTCCGCCTCCCTGTGCGCGCCCCGGGCTCGGATACTTACGTGGAGGTCAAGGGTGTCTTGCCGCCGATCGCAGTGTTTTCCCCGCGGGAGCGTTTATTGTTTAACACGCCAAGCAACTTGTGCTGTTTGCAGTTCATCTTAGACCCTGTTACTGCAAGTAAAATGCCGTTATCGCTCAGGGGGTGGAAAGGTGCAAATGCAAATCGTCCCTTGGTCAGAACTGAATAGCTATTAGAAGAGTCCTCCATTGCAGAGCAGCTGTATCAGTGTGTTACCAGGAAGTGTGAGTGAGTGAAGAAGCCCCTTAGGACCAAAAGACTGCACGCTACTTTGCTTTCCTTTTGGGTTAAGTTTCCACTTCTCTCTCCAGCAACGCAGTCACCACCACCACCACCACATTCTGTAAAAGGTGTCAAAATGGCCTTAATCCTGAAAGACTCTCATCCCTCTCCAACTGCTTAGTCAAGGCTGACATAATGAATGTAAGCAAAAAAGCCAAGCAAATCACTTCCAAGTAGTGAACCTGCCTCCATAGCATCTTACCGAAGCACAAACATCTTTTCCTTGTCACAAACATTTTCCCCAGCGGAAGTACTACCAAATGAAGAAAAAAGGGAAATAAATACCGTAAAAAATGTTAAGTCACCGTGGTAGAGTTTGCCTATCATGAGTAAGGCCCTGGGTTCCATCCCTGGCACTGCAAAAATAAAAAATAAGGTAGTATGTTGTCCTCACAGAATTAAATTCAAATGCCTGTGGATAGAGATTTCTAGCTCTTCACTAATCCACAGTGAAACATATAGCAGGTGTATTTTGTTCTAGACATTGTTTTGCACTGGAGATACAGTCTCTATACTTGTAAGTCATCCGTGTAGGGAAAGCTGACACATAAACAGGAAATTTTACAGAACAAACCAGAAATGAAAATATGAAAGGTGACACAAAGTAGTTGTAACAATGTCTAGGAGGAGAGATTGGTAACACTGGCATTTTTACTTGAGCCATTTGACATCAGCCACTGTCACAAGCTGCTCAGCACTAAAACTGGTGGGGAGAGGGTCATTGCAGATATTAAAGAAGAACTAGTAAATGTGAGGTTTGCTGGCCTAGAAGGTCAGATTTATGTGTAGGATGTTCATTGTTGGCCTTTAAATCTTAAATAGTAAATGCATCTCAGTCCATTGGGGGAAAAGGTAATTGTAACATTTAGAATAGTGGATGTTATTATAAAAAGGTTAATTGAATTCAGGTTAAGTTTAAATCTCTGCTCCCAGAGATGTTTTCTTTATGCCAAATCAAATGAGTAAACTCACTAAAAACAAAAGCAAAACAATATTTTTATATATCAACTAGTATGGCTATATCATCCAATGAATTGTTTTCTCATTTGCAATCATATTGACATGAGAGAAAATTATTTTCAAATAGTTGGCAATGGAAAAATTTAGAGAAATCTTCAATAATTGTTTTTAATTTCCTCTTAAGACTTGAAAAGACACTCTGAAACAGCAACAAAACAATAGGACTTAGCCTGCCTCCCAAATCCATGCACCCAGTGCTGGAGATAGAACCCAGAGCTTCACACAGTCATTATACCACTGAGCTGCATCCCCAACCCTAGCCATGTTTTAAAAAAACAACTTTATAGTAAATTAAAGTTTGCAACAGAATTGGCAGCAGAACCTACTTTTGAGGTCTCATTTCAGGAGGTTTTTCTTCTTTGTCAAATAGTGCAATTTTCTTTATAAATTAGAATGTAACAGAAAGTCTCTTTATTGTGAATAGTGCTGCAATAAACATGGGAGTACAGATCTTTCTGGAGTATACCGATTTTATGTCTTTTGAATACATACCCAGTAATGGGATTGCTAGGTCAGGGTCCACTAATTTACATTACCACCAAGAATGTCTAAAGATTCCGTTTTCTCAACATTTCTCACCAACATTTGTTATCTTTTGTCTTTTTCATAATAGCCATTCTGACCGGGATGAAATAGTGTCTCATTGTGGTTCAATTTGCATTTTACTGATGACTAATGATATTTAAGGTGACGGATATGTTAATTACCCAGAAGTGATCATTGCATGAATACATATATTGAAATGTATTCAATAAACATGCATAATTATGTCAATAAAAATACAATTTAAGAAAATTCTCCTTAAAGAAATGATATATCCAGTTGAAACTTCTGGCTTAAGTAAGACCAAGTTTGACCAAGTTGGTTTAATAATAGCAATATGTAAATACAATGTGTTCATTACTGCAAAATTAGTTCATTCTTTCTCATTAAAAAAAGTATTGGAGGTTCTAGAGACTACCTGTGTCTTTTCGAAATTAGCAATTAATATTTTATCTAAATAAATCTTATCACTCCACATTTTTCAGGGTAGCACAGGTAGGTGGTCCTATAAGATTCCTTAAAGCTGTGTTCCCTTGAATGTACACTTGAACTTGCTATGTAACCCAGGCTGTCCTTAAATTCTTGAGCCTCCTTCCTCAGCCTCCCAAGTACTAGGATTATAGGTTTGTGCCACCATGACAGGTTCCTTGGTCTCTTCTCAAATTCTGTTGAGCAACTTGCTCGAAAGACAACTATTTCAATATTTAAGAAAAGTACATCTATTTGGTGAGTTAATTAAATTTGATTTGATTTATCTCAGTGCACACTCATTGATAGCCACATTTTAAGAAAGGTGTCACATTTAAACATATTCAATATGGTGTAATTAGTAAAATAATGTATGTTTACGTCTTATCTTGGCAGGGGCAGTGTTGGGGATTGAACCCAGGGCCTTCACACTGAACTATATCCCCAGTCCTTTCTCTATTTTTTATTTTGAGACAGGGTCTCACTAAGTTGACTAAGTTCAAACTTGCCATCCTTCTGCCTCAACCTCCCAAAGTGTCATCATACCTAGCTCATATTCTTTAGTGTAAAATAACCTTAATTTTTTGTACAGTAGTAGGATCATCTTGGACCTGACACGCCTCCAGACTTTCAGTGATGTCTACTTTTTACAGAACTAGAACTTTTCTCATCTTTTCCTCCCAGCCCTCTCCAGTGCTCTTTCACCCTCCCTTCACCTCTCTCTCTCCTCCCCCCCCAACTCCATCTCTCATTTAGATGCTCATCCAAAAGAGACCCTTGCTCATTTGCTCCTTACCTCTGCCCCACTTCAAGCATTTTGATTCTCTTTTGTCACTCTTCCCTTCATTCCTTTCTTCAAAATGCTGTTTTGATATCAAGGATCCTGCCATATACTTATCCAATGATGAATGCTTGCTTTCTGCCTTTACTAATGGTATGCCATGTGATACATCAATTCTCCAGAAAATGGTCTTACTCTCCTCCTGTCACACCTCTTTCTATACTCCCCTTCTCAAGTCCCTTAATTCCTAAACATTTAGGTCCTATGGAGATTTTGAAAATGATGCTTTGGAAACTACTTAGAGTACATACAACCAGATGTATGAAACCTAAACAAGAAAGCCCTTTTTATCTGTCTTACATATGGCCCATCTAGTTATCCATCCAGTTGCCTTCTTTTTTTCTTCAAACAGTGCTCCTTTTCTTTGAGGAAGCTATTCCTGCCTGTGCTATACACAAGTTGTTCCAGAGGTAGATGCAGCTCAGGAGAATCTCTCGCCTTGGATACCAGGGTAGGCATATGACACAAGCCAAAACAAATAATTCTTTCCTATGATCTTTTTAGATGGAACTTCAGTGGTAGAGTCACCAAGGAAGTCTGAGTAGCCAGTGACCACATACTCCGTTGTATAGAATGAAACCACCACAAAGATGAGATGCATAAAGAATAATTCATGGCAATGCAGCATGCTCAGGTTCGCTTTATCTTGGTGTACCAGTTGCATCTTTTCACATAATGTAAGTAAATTAATTGGCACATTCTATTTTTTTATTTAAGAGAAAAAAACACACATATAAGAAAGACAAAAAGCAAGAGACAAACAAATGACTAGAGTAAATGCACAACAGTAACATTATAGGTTTACAAAACAAAATGAGAGAAACTTGACAATGGTTGCAATGTTGTGTATCGTTATCCTCAAAATGTTTGTTTACATTAACAGATATGGACATGTAAAATTGATCTAATCATATGAGTATTAACCAATCTTTGTCAATAACTAGTACATTCAGCAGTATGTTTGTTTTAGTTATCTTTCATATACATATATACAGATTTATATCTTTTCCTTTTTCCTTCCCTTTTCCCCCCTTTTCCCTTCCCAGTTACTTTTGCTCTTCAAGCAGTTTTTTCCCCTTACATAGTAGTTATTGTAGATTTTGGATCATATATAATTTTTCCATTTCTTACACTAGGAAGACAATATGGTATTTACACATTTGGGTTTGATTTATCTTACTTATGAGTATGGTCTCAAGTCGTGTCCATTTATTTATAAAAGTCTCAATGCAATCTTTCTTAATAGCTGAGTAGTACTCCATTGTATAAAAATACCACATCTTTTTAATCCATTCTTTGATTGATGGGCACTTGGGTTGTTTCCAAGATCTGGCTATTACAAATTGGGTTGCTATAAACATAGGTGCACAAATATCACTGTGGTATGATGTTTTCAATTCTGGGAAAATGCCCAGAAGTGGGATAGCTGGATTGAATGGGATCTCTAATCCTAGCTTCTTGAGGGTTCTCCACACTGACTTCCACAGTGGTTGCACCAGTCTACACTCCCACCAACAGTGGAGAAGAGTTCCTTTTTCCCCACAGCCCCTCCAGCATTTGTTGTTGATTGATTTTTTAATATTGGTCATTCTTTCTGGAGTGAGATGGAATCTCAGTGTTGTTTTAATTTGCATTTCCTGAATGACCATTGATGTTGAACATTTTTTCATATATTTATTTGCCATTTGTGTTTCTATTTCTGAGAAATGTGTATTCATCTCAGATGCCCATTTTTGGATAGGGTTCTTGAATTTTAAGGGCCTGATTTCTTTTAATTCTTTATATGTTTTAGATAGAAGTCCTTTGATTGATGGACAATTGGTTAAGACATTTTCGCAGTTCATGGGTTTTCTTTTAACTCTGCTGGAGATTGCCTTTGACATGCAAAAACTTTTTAGTAAGATGAGATCCCAGTTGTTGATTGTGGAAAGTGTTTCCCATGCAATTTGATTTTGTTCATGAACTCTCTGCCTACTCCTACGTCATCAAGATTTTTACCTACTCTGTCTTCGAGTAAGTTTAGTCTCTGTTTTTATATTCAGATCTTTGATCCATTTTGACTTTATTTTAGTGCATGGTGATAGACATGGATCTAGTTTTAGTTTACAGCATATAGAAAGCCAGTTTTTCCAGAATCATTTGTTAAAGAGGCTATCTTTCTTCCAATGTACATGTTTGGGCCCTTTGTCAAAGATGAGGTGGCTGAGTGTGTTTGTAGTTGTGACTGTATCTTCTAATCTATTCCATTGATCTTCAGGTCTGTTTTGATTCCAGTACCACACTGATTTTATCACAGTAGCTTTGTAGTATAGTTTCAAGTTGGAATTGTGATGCCTCCTGCCTTTCCTTTGTTGCCCAGAATTGCCTTTGCTATTCTAGGTCTTTTCTGGTTCCAGATGAATTTCAGGAATGCATTCTCTAGCTCTGTGAGGTAGGCAAGTGGTATTTTGATTGGGATTGCATTAAATCTGTATAATAATTTTGGGAGAATGGCCATTTTCACGATGTTTGTTCTTCCTATCCATGAACAGAGAATATCTTTCCATTTTCTGAAATCTTCTTTGATTTCCTTCTTCAGAGTAATGTAATTTTCACTGTATAGATCTTTTGCTTCCTTTGTTAGATTGATTCCTAAGTATTTCATTTTTTTGGATGTTATAGTGAAGGGTGTGGTTTCCCTTATTTCTCTCTCAGTGAGTTTGTTGTTTGTGTACAGGAATGCTATTGATTTATGAGTGTTCACCTTGTATCCAACTACATTACTGAATTTTGTTATTACTTCTAGAAGTCTTCTAATGGATTTTTGAGGGTCTTCTATGTAGAGTATCATATCATCTGCGAATAACAATAATTTCACTTCTTCCTTTCCTATGCTTATTCCCTTTATTTCTTTCTCTTGTCTAATTGCTCTGGCTAATATTTCCAGAACTATATTGAATAGGAGTGATGATAATGGACACCCTTGTCTTGTTCCTGATTTTAGGTTGAAAGTTTTCAGTTTTTGTCCATTTAGTAAGATGTTGGCTGTTGGTTTATGATATATGGCTTTTATCAGGTTCAGGTAGAGACCATCTATTCTGATTTACTGTAGGGTTTTGATCATTAATGGGTGTTAGATTTTGTCAAAAGCTTTTTCTGCATCTATTGAGATGATCATGTGGTTCTTGTCCTTGGCCCTGTTGATATGGTGGATTACATGTATTGATTTGCATATGTTGAACCATCCCTGCATTCCTGGGATGAATTCCACTTGATCATGGTGTATAATCTTTCTGATAACTTGCTGTATTCTATTTGCCAGTATTTTATTGAGGATTTTTGCATCTATGTTCATGGGGGAGATTGGCCTATAATTTTCTTTTTTGGTTGGGTCTTTCTCTGGTTTTGGTGTTAGGGTAATACTTGTTTCCAGGAATGAGTTAGGGAGACTTACTTCCCTTTCAATTTCATTGAAGAGTTTGAGGAGTGTTGGCATTAAGTCTTCCCTAAATTTCTTGTAGAATTCAGTGGTGAATCCATCAGGGCCGGGGCTTTTCTTTGTTGGTAGGATCCTGATTACATTTTCAATTTCATTAGCTGAAATTGGGTTATTCAGCAACTTTACATCTTCTTGATTCAGCTTTGGTAATGCATAGGTTTCTAGGAATCTGTCCATTTCTTCTGTGTTATCGAATCTATGTGAGTAAAGGTTTTCGAAGTAGGTGTTGATGATCTTCTGTATTTCTACAGGGACTGTAGTGATTTCACCCTTTTCTTATTGCATGAATCTGAGTTTTTTCTTCCCTCTTCTTGATAAGGTTGGCTAGGGGTTTATCAATTTTATTTACTCTTTCAAAGAACCAACTCTTAGATTCATTAATTCTTTGTATTGTTTTCTTAGTTTCAATTGCATTAATTTCTGCTCTAATCTTGATAATTTCCTCCCTTCTTTGGGCTTTGGACTTGACTTGTTCTTCTTTTTCTAGAAGTTTGAGGTGCGGCATTAGGTTGTTTATGTGTGTTCTTTCCATTTTTCTGATGTGAGAGTTTAGTGCTATAAATTTTCCTCTGAGGACTGCTTTCATTGTGTCCCACAGGTTCCAGTAATTTGTATTGGCATTTTCATTCAATTGTAGATATTGTTTAATTTCTTCTTTAACTTCTTCTGCAAGCCATTGGTTATTTAAGAGAGTATTATTTAATTTCCATGTGTTTATATGGTTATTGTAGGTTTTTTTGTCATTCATTTCCAATTTTATTGTGCTATGGTCAGATAATGTGCATGGAATTATTTCAGTTCCTTTGCATTTACTTAAGCATGTTTTGTGGACCAGTATATGATCTATTTTAGAGAATGAACCACGTGCAGCTGAGAAGAACGTGTATTCTGATGTTGATGGATGGAATACTTGGTACACATCTACTAGGTCCATTTGTTCACAAGTTTCATTCAGTTCTGTTATTTCTTTGCTGATTTTTTGTTTGGTTGTTCTGTCTCTCTGTGACAGTGAGGTGTTAAGGTCCCCTGTTATAACTGTATTATTGTTTATTTGGTTTCTCATGTCTGTTAAGAATTGTCTCACATAGTTGGGTGCTCCCATATTTGGTGCATATATATTTACGATTGTAATCTCTTCCTCTTGAAGTTTTCCCCTAACAAGTATGTAGTGACCTTCTTTATCCCTTTTGATCATTTTTGGTTTGAAGTTCGTATTGTCTGCAAGCATAATAGCTACCCGTGCTTTTTTCTGGGTTCCTGTTTCATGGAGTATTGTTTTCCAGCCTTTGATTTTTAGTCTGTGAACTTCCTTTTGAGTGAAATGTGTTTCTCGTACACAGGGTATTGTTGGATTTTGTTTCTTAACCCACTGTGCTAGTCTGTTTCTTTTTGTTGGTGAGTTGAGACCATTTACATTGATTGATAAAACTGGTATGTACTGGCTCATCCCTGTCATGATATCTTTCTGTTGTTGGTTTTCTACATTTTCTGTTTAATTATCTGCCCTGCTTAGTGGTTTCCTTTTGTTGTAGTTCTTAAGATTGTAGCTATCTTTGTCTCTTTCTAGAGGGTCTTCCAGTACTCTTTGTAGTGTTGCTTTGATGGCCATAAATTTCTTCAGTTGTTCTTTGTCATGAAAGTATCTTATTTCTCCATCAATTTTTGAGGATAGTTTTGCAGGGTACATCAATCTGGATTGAAAGTTGTTTTGGGTTTCTGGATTTGAAATACTTCACTCCAAGCTCTTCTTAACTTAAAGGTTTGTGTTGAGAAGTCTGCCATGATTCTGATAGGCTTTCCTTCATAGGTGATCTGTTTCTTTTCTCTGACGGCTTTTAGTATTTTGTTCTTGTGCTGTATTTCTGATACCCTTATTGTTATATGTCTGGGTGAAGATTGATTTTGGTTATGGTTAATTGGGGTTCTCTATGCCTCACTTATCTGTATATCATATTCTCTTCCCATGTTTGAAAAGTTTTCTGCTATTATTTCTGTGAATAGTCTTCACAGGTCATTAATATTGACCCCAGCTTTTTCATTTATGCCTATTAATCTTATGTTATTTCTCTTGGCTTTGTCTTACAGCTGTTGAATTGTTGTTTCTTGGTTCCTTACTCTTTTTAAGAGATCTTTTCTTTCATGGCCATAAGCTCCCATGTTGTCTTCAAGATCTGAGATTCTATCTTCAGCTTCATTGAAGTGGTTTTTCAAACTTTCCATGGAATTTTTCATTTCCTGCATTTCCCTTTGAATGTGTTTCATGCATTCTGTTTGTGTCTTATATTGTTCATTCAAAGTTTCCATCATTTTCTTAAGTTCTTCTATTTTTTTATCTTTAGATACACACAACCTTTCTTTAATAATGATTGTCATCTCATTTTTTAGCTGAGAGATTATTTCTGATTTGAGTTTCTCTATAGCTTCATTGAGCTGTTTCTTTACCGCATTTTCTATCATTTCAGAAAGTTCAGTTGTGTGATTCCCAGTGTCTTCCTTTTTGGTGTCTCTTGGGTTTGTTCTCAGTGGGCTGGGGGATTGAGACTGCCTCTTGGTCTTTCATTTTGTCATTTTCTTCTGGGACCTGTGTGGCTCTGTGTCCTGCGAGGCTTACCGGGTGTTCTCCTGGTAGGTTGAGCTGAGGCACGGGACTGGGTAGAGCTGGATCTTGTGCACAGCTAGTGAAGGCGCACTCCTGGTGTGTGCTGCTGAAGCCTCCGTCTTATTAGATGGGGGCCAGGACCTCCTGGACCCAGGCAGCGAGGCAGAGCGTACCTCGGAGTGTCATGTCACCTGGACCCTGAGACTGGCTTCAAGGAGCTCAGAGCCTTTGTAGTGCCAGGCAAGCCTGGGCGAATCCCAGGCCTACAGTGCCAGGGCCTTTCTCCTGGCTGTGCAGGCCTGCAACCTCTAGGACCCGCCGCACCAGCCACAACCATGCACAGTGGAGCTTGCGCCCTGTGTTCTGATGGGCAGAGCCTAAGCTCTCCCAGACCCTGCAGCTATGCTGGCCAGTCCCTGCTAAGCAGCTGTGGGTACCTGGGCTGGGCTGGGCTCAGTACCTCTGCGTCCTGCAAGGCTGGCTTTGCGTTCCCCTGGTGGGTTGCGCTGACCAGTTAGAGCTGGATCCTGTGTGTAGCTAGTGAGGGTGCACTCCTGGAGTGTGCTGCTGGAACCTCCACCTTACTGGGTGGTGGCCAAGACCTCCTGGACCCAGGCAGCTAGGCAGAGCGTACTCTGGAGTGTGGCTCCACCCGGACCCTGAGTCTGGCTGCAAGGAGTTCAGAGCCTCTGGATTCTAGCCCATTCTCTTAACCTAAACTGAGCTTCTGCAACCAAAACAACCTAATACTTTGTGTTTCTGCACGAGACTTTTTTCAAAGGCTACCTGCTACTCAATAAGTTTGAAAAGCACTGAACCAGGCTACAACAAACCATTATTGTTGATTGAATTATAATTTACTAAGCATCAAAGAACTGGTCCCACATCATTTTCCATATGGGGAAACTGAAGCAAAGTGACTTGCTGAGCATCACCCAAGTAGTCAATGGCAGTCAGTGGTAGAAGCTGGTCTCTAAATACCTCGTTCAGTTTTTCTCCTCATTATGCTGCTCTGCCTAATTCCTCCCAAAGGTATTTTTAAGAGACAGTTATCTAGAAATACAATCTTAACCTAAAAGAATACATCACTGACAATGGCAATTTCAGGCGCTGACAGTGTAATCAAAAGACAGTTGGTGGCAGCCGGGCGTGGTGGCGCACACCTTTAATCCCAGCACTCGGGAGGCTGAGGTAGGTGGAGCGTTGTGAGTTCGAGGCCGGCTTGGGCTACAACGTGAGCACAAGGCCGGTCTGAGCTACATAGTGCGACCCTGCCTCAAAAAACCAGGGCTGGGAGTTTGGCTCAGTGGCTCAAGCGCCTGTCTGGCAGGTGCGAGGCGGTGAGTTCAATCCCCAGTGCCACAAAAAAAAAAAAAAAAAAAAAGACAGTTGGTGCCATGGGAGCCACAATGGGTACCTTTAGCTCAAAACTTTTCCTGTGAAAAGTCTTTCAGTGTTGTCTCCAAATACATGTGAATCTTAGATGGTCACATCAACAAGTTTTAGCTACCCTGTGTGTACTTCACCCTCAAAGCTACCTCTGTAGTCTATAGTGTTCTTCCACACATTCAAATCTCTATTATAAATTTCTTTCTGGATATTTCCACAAGATCAGTATTTCTAAAGCTGAGCTCATTGTCTTTGCTCCAAAATCTGTTCCTGATCTTGCATGACCCTCTGCTGTTAAAAATGGTACTACCATGTTAAATCAAAATTATATAACCATGATGAATTGTTATAGATGCAAAATCCAAGTCATATTTAATCTTTCTCTCCATCCTCACCAAAAACTACCAGTTCTATCTATTAAAATGTTCTTTTGAGGGTAGAGGAAAAGGAAGTAAAAAGAATTAAGATGTGTTATGTACCACCCTCCCACAATGAATGTAATTATGCACTGCAAGCATACTAATAAAAACACAAGAAAAAAATTTATAAATTTAAAAAACTATTCTCTTTATTCCCTTTACCCCAAAGTAATGTGTCTTATGTCAGCCTGTAACTTTATGTATGATCTTTTGTATTTTGCCTAATAATGTATCCCAATCAGTGTTAACCCAACATCCTCCTTAAAACATTTTATTTATATTACTCTGCTCTGTAAGTAACTTTCCACAATTTATAAAATAAAGACTCACTTCACAAGCACAGATGCCTTAATGATCTGTCTCTTTGGGGATGGGACAAGAAATACTGGGGATTGAACTCAGAGCCCTGAGTACACTAGGCAAGTGCTCCTTCTGCTGAGCTACATCCCAGGCCTGAAATGCTGGCCCTCAACCACCCTCACCTGAAGCCACTTAACCACTGACCTCCCTCTGCATTTAATGAACTACTTGTCATTTCTGAAACAGGATATGCTCTCTTAAGATGTCTCTGTATAAGCTATTTCGCGAGCATAGTAGGCTGTTTCCCATTTTTTGCCCTCTTCTTAAAATCACTCAGTGTTAGGTTAATAATCCAGATCCAATCACTTCCTCTGTGAAGCTCTCTAAAGACCCTACCGAGATCTGCGTTAGCACGTTGTGCCCACTGCTATTATAGCAAATAAATTAGCTAGTATATTTTCTCCTGTAACTTGAGTTTGACTTCTACAACCAAAACATTTGAACTACTTCTGTATGACATGTTGTTTTAGAGAAAGCTAACTCCTGCTAAAATAAGTTTGGAACTCAGTGAACTAAACTACAGTAAGGCATTGTTATTGGTTGAATCATAGTCTTTGAAAAGAGGCACCCCATTTGTGGTGATGAATTAGGAAGTGTTCCCTCTCAGGGTGGGTGCAGTCTGTCAAAACACAGCCCCCACTCCCCTCTTTGCCAGCTATGGCTGTGTAATATGCGAACTGAACAATCATGTGGCAGTATAATTATAATTACCTGTGTGTGGACACCTCTGTCTTTAACATGTGTATTGCAAACTCTGTCTTTAGGATGCCACAGAGAATCTGATACATAATTCTCAAGGAATATTTATTTGACTGATAGTAGCACTTCTTAAAGCATACCATGTAGTCTTAATTTACTAGCAATTAGCTACTGGTAAAAGAACTCTGAGCCAGGCATGGTGGAACATACCTGTAATCCCAGCAGTCAGGAGGCTGAAGCAGGAGGATCACTGTAAGTTCAAAGCCAGCCCGGGCTACATAGTGAGACCCTGTCTCAAAAAACTAGAAAAAAAAAATCAGATTATCAGATGTACCAGTACTTAAATTCTATTTTTCTCTCAAAAGAAGTCTGGAAGTCATCAATGCAGGAATGTGTGACACCTCCATGGTCAATAAGGACCCAGTCCCTTCTCTCTTTCTTCTCTCTCTCTCTCTCTACTAGAATTTAACCCAGGGTTTTTGCACTCAGCTGCATCCCCAGCTCTTATTTATCTATTTATTTATTTAGGAAGACAAAGTCTCACTAAGTTGTACAGGTGAGACTCAAATTTGCAATCATTCTGCCTCAGCCTTCCAAGTGTGCCCAGCTGGCTTTGCTCAATTTAGAGTGTGATTTGCTTTCCCACTGCATAGTTCAACATGGCTATCCAGGCTACCCCACATGGGTATGTAGTTTGTTGACTACAAGAGCACCTGATCAAGAAGTGAATAGGGCCTGTACGCTCTGAGGAGACTGCTTGTACCCAGAGGAAGAATTTCTCCTGACACAAATGCAGGAGTGGATGCTTCTTTCTGTTCTGTTCAAAGGCACCAAGTACATTAACAGAGATATTATGGCCATAACATCTGGCTATCCAATCTGTTTTTCTGGCAAGGAAAAAATTACACCCACCTCTGGAAGGCCCACCCCAAAAGATATTTGCTTAACTTTCCCTGGCCAAAAACTTAATGAGAGGCCATAAGGAGCTGAAAAGGAAGCTGGGAAACAGTGCTTCAATAAAATACTGCCACCATAAATAAACTACTGGGCAGACTGAGTGTAATAAATACAGCACAGGTACCACTGATCACTTCAACACTGAATGGTTAGTAAGTCCAAAGAAATAGAGCTATTGAATTTCAAAACCAAAAGTTTTAACTGTAGCAAACAAACATAATTATGTTTATCTTAATT
This sequence comes from Dasyprocta punctata, assembly GCA_004363535.1. Lineage (NCBI taxonomy): Eukaryota > Metazoa > Chordata > Mammalia > Rodentia > Dasyproctidae > Dasyprocta > Dasyprocta punctata. The sequence goes on from RJWM01001253.1 coordinate 92,355, forward strand.
AAAGCATGATACTCTGAACAAAACATTTCTGGTCTGTTTTTTTAAAGCCTCTAGCTAATTTTTCTCTCGTTATCCCTTTATCTCTTTATCTCTATCTCTCCAAAAGGTCAGGAGAGTTTGTTTTTGGTATACAAAGAACAGCTATATTTAAATTCTGACTTGTCATGTTGAAGGATTTCCTTACTCTGCAAATTTAAAAAGAAAGTTTCCTTTTAGGAAAAAGTTCCCTCTCTTCTCTCAGGTGCTACTGAAAGGGTAGGACTCTGTGTTTTACTTTCAGGCCCATGTTTCTAAACCAGTGACAAATAGTAAAGGCTCCCCACTGTCTTTTCAGTCTGGATCTTTATAACCTGGACTCAGACATTTCCCAACTTAGCAGATTTTTTCTCCATTCATCCTAGGTTCTATTCAGACTTGGTCCCTGCACATGCCCTGACTTTCTCGCCATGGTCCTTTGTTCACATTGTTCTTGGTTCACCCTTGTTAACCTCCCATTCTCACATGATCAGATAAGCGCATCTGTCTAGTACCTGCTCCATGGCTGCCTCCTGCTGCCTTACTTGTGCCCCTTGACTAGGGCTATCTTCTTCCCCTTGGAGACAACCACAGCAGTGCAAGGGAAGCTGCTCTGGCATACAGATTTGGTGCAATAGAAACCCCACGGTTTTTGGTGTAAGACAAATCTGAATACAAATTCTAGCTCTGCCATATATGTGATCCTGGGAAAAGTTAGTTCATCTGAAATGTGAGTATATCTACTTGCAGAGCTGGCGTGAAAACCAAGGAAATAGTAAATGTTAAGCTGATGATAGTAAGCACTCAATCTTTCTTGACTAAATAAATACACTTTAGATGGGCTCATGCTGAGTTATATTAAATATTGTGAATTTTTAAAAGACATAGTATCTCCCATGCTTTCTTTCATAAGAGGTTATCAGCAGTAAAAAGAAATTATGAAAATAAAATATTTTGACATAATTAGAAAATACAATCACAAGTAGGGAATGCTTAAACATGTTTAATTTTTTAAAAACTCACAAATAATTTCCAGGTGACCACATCCTGAAAAATGACAGAAATATGATCTATGGGTATGTATCCTGGATTAAAATACAGGGGTAATGTGTTGTTCCACTTCTAATCTTACCATTAAATATTTTTACCACCTTTGGCAGTTTGCTAGGATTTTCACTTCTCAGCTTTCTCTTCTATCAAAAGAGAAATAAAGACAGAATCTTGTATGCACTAAACTAACTTGAAGGTTATCATAAACAAATGAAAATATTATGATAAAGAATAAAAACAATGCTACATATTATTATGTGTTATGTTTGTGTTATTATAATGATAGTGTAGAGGGCTGGGGTGTGGCTCAGTGGTAGACCACTTATTCTGGCAACAGGAAACTCTGTTTGATCCCCAGCACCCTCCCCAAAATATATTTATATACACACACAGCCATCTCTTGGCTCTTTTCCTGCAATGAATTTCTTCATTGTCGACTTTGGTGCTTATTTTGTTGCACACCATAGTCAGTTCCCCAGGACCAACCTACCCTCTTACCTTCCTCTTTTCTTCTTTTAACAGTGCAGAATTTACAACTGTTTGATTGATGAAGTTGTTGTTTTCACCTAGCTCTTTGATGGAGAGACGTTTATATACTAATGCATGGGCTGATCCACATAACTGCCTTCCCAAACCTCTCAGTGTTCTCAGGCTCAAGCACTGAAGAAGGATGTGCTCTTCTGCCTTTCTTGTTCTTGTTTTTCAGGGTTACCTGGAGTTCTGGGAAGCAAGCCTGATTTAGAGCCTGAAATCACAGACAGATTATATGGAAGACTTCATACTGATATGTGACTCTGTTAATAAAATTATAGGCAGTTGCTGTCAGAATGATTTTTTTCAGATGAAAACATTTCCACTATATTCTAATTTTCCAAAAGAATGTGGGTTTGTTTTGTTTTTATTATATTGCATATTTTTAGATTAAAATAGCAGCACATTCAATAGAGAAATAGAGTGCATAAAGAAACAAAGATGTGAAAAGATGTTTCATGTGCTATTAATTTTGCTTCCTGAAATGCTATTCTGAAAGTATTACACCGTACCATAATTTTCCTAAAGTGTTGTAAGAAATGGATGAAATTTCATGTACTCTAAATTTTCTACCTGAAGCATTTCTTATATTTTTTTCAAAAACCAAGTACATTTTCTGGGACATTCAGTATTTCTCTCTAAAATATTGACTATCACATACTGAAGAGAGCACTGAGCTAGCTACACCATTGAGCTGGGTCAAGAAGAGAATCTATTCTATCCATCATTTCCCAGAGGAGGGCGAAAGTCTAAATCCTTTTTTCTCTGTGTCTTTAGGATACAAGAAGAATAGTTTACTCTTTGCAACGAAAAGACTCACAGAAATATTTGATTCACAAAGGAGTAGAGGGACAGGAGAGGCATGGAGAAGTATTCACTCACAGAATCACAACCCAGCAAAACTAAACTTTTGTTAGACTCCCTTACAAGTACATACAGCCCAGTAAGTCGGGGGGAAGGTCACCAAGGGTCATATGTATTCTTTTGTTGTTAATTGTCCTTTATTAATGAATTTGCATTGTAGAAAATACTTTAGAAACAGAAAATTAGAAAATACTGACAAGAAAAATAAAAACTGGCCTGGTGAAGCAGCACATGCCTATAGTCCTAGCAAACTCAGGAAGCTGAGGTGGGAAGGTTTCTCGAGCCCAGGAGTTCAAAATCAACCTAGGCAACATAGAGTGACCTCATGTTAAAAATTAATGGATTAATGTTTTTTGTAAGCTTAACACTTCAATAGTATATATATTTTTAGTTGTTTATTGTTTTATGAGATTGAGTCATACTGTGTCTGCTGTTTCATAACCTAGAACTTTTTTAACATATAGTAAAAAAAAAATCCATTAGAGCTGCTTTGTCAAACCAATCTTCAATCCAGGATCGCACACTGAACTCAGTTAACATAGCTCTCAAGTCTCTCTTCTTCTGGTACATTTGTGAATGTGACTTATTTGTTTGTGAATCTGACTCCAGAACAGGAAAACTGTTCTAAAGAATGTCATAGTTTCTGGCTTGTCTAAGTACTTAGATGTATTATCATTTGGTTTGTGCCACTGTCTTCTCTGTGTTTTTTTTTTTCAACTATAGATGTTTAAGTAAAGGTTTAATGGGTTCAAATTAAATATTTTTGCTAGAACACATAATAGGCACATACTATACTTCATGTTCTGCCAAGTAGAAGATACATAATATCTAGGCGACTCACCATAAACATATTTGAATCCTGAATTAGGGCGATGATGGTTTTTCTCTCAGAAATCAATCTCAATGACTTACACATGTAAAGATTTAATAGTTTGGTAAAATATAGAATTAAATATTACTTCTGCTCTGAAAGACTTGTTACACTATGAGAAGAGCTTTGGGCTGGGGATGCGGCTCACAGGTAGAATGTATGCTTAGAATTCGTAAGTCCCTGAGTTCAGCCCCTAGCATTAAAAAACAGAAGCATCCTAAATCTGGTTTTAGAATCTATTATCTGACTATTTGGTTTTATTTATATTTTAATGATAGATTTACCTTCATGGTTAAGTTTTCCTAAGTATGTTCTTTTTAAAAATTTTTTTATTTTAAAGATAATAAAACCCAACAAAACAAAACAGAATAAAGCCAACCAAAAAGCAGTGAAATTGGTACAAACTTCAAAGCAGGATAATAGGACAACAACAATGGCTACCATAGTATATCTTGTTATCTTCACAATAGTTGTCCATTGCATCAGATATAGCAAAACTAAACCAAAACATAGCAGAATAAAACTAATCAAAACAGAACACTGAATAAAGCAAATCAATCTAAATAAAACAAAACAGTGAGAACAATATTAGATTTCAAAAACAAGACAGAAGGAAATCCTCCATATTTGCTATATTGCATACTGTTATCCTTCCTCCCAATAGATGCTCAGACTGCCAGCCCCAGACCTGCAAAGTCAACCAAAGAATACAAGCATTCAATTGGTTTTTGAACCTCTCTTGTTATCAACTCAGCCTGTCCTTCAAACCAGCCAGTTCCTAATGAGGGTTGGGGATCTTGATTTTTGGCCTGTACACAGGAGGTACTATCTGACTTCTCTCTTCCTGGGCCCCACATGGCGTGCACAGCTTACCAGAAAGGCTGAGTAGTTGGCTTCATGGTGGGCTTCTCCCAGTCCCAGCATGGCCGATACTTGGTCCCAAGGATGTTTTTAAAATTAGTGTTCTTGTACCACTTGTGCCAGAAACTGTGGTTCAAAAGCACACAGTATGTATGACATGGCAAATAATGTAGATATTAAAAGTTTACAAAGGGTAACCTGCACATTAAATAATTTATATTTTGAAATCTGAGAATAATCTAGAATAATTCCATGCATGTCAAGCATTACATTTTTTATTGTTCATTTCATTTTAAACTAATCCCAAATGCTAATACTCCTACATGAAATAAACACTGGTGAACTTAGACCAGCTGACTTTTAAAATGCTAAAGAAGCCAGACATGGTTGTGCATGCTATAATCTCAGAACTCCAGGAGGCTGACACAGGAAAAGGCAAGTTTGAGCACAGCCTGAGCAACCTGGCTACTTAGTGAGCAACTGTGTCAAAATTTAAAAAAATAAAATAAAAATGGGGATGTAGTTCATTGTAAAGACCCTGAGTTCAATCCTTAGTACAAAAAGAAAAAAGAAAGACAAAAACAAAGGAATTTTGATATTTTCTGCAGTAGGGATAATCATATTGTGTTCTTTCTAGAATTATATTCTGCTTCTTTATTTAGCTTGTCTATATTGGTGACCTGATGATGAAAGAACATTATTTAGTATTTCAAATCTTCTAATGTCTTTCTATTCATTTACCATACATGATAGTATATTTTTTATCTCTATTATGCTGTTTTTCCCCAAATGACTTTCAAATTTAACTGTTATAACTGAATAGGACTATCTGGTTGTTTTTTTTTTTTTTACAGAATTTATGAAGCAGAGGAAATCTTTTGATGTATAGATGGAGCCTCTATTTCACTATTTAGTTTTTAAATGGCTTAAGCTCATTACACATTTTACTTAACTTTAATTAATTTGCTTAACATTTTTATTTTCTTCTTTTCATCAACCTGTACTTACAAGTTAGGGTTACATCGTATGATATGGTTTAAGGGAATCTCTATACAAACTGTTTTCCCAAAGCATGTTATACTGCCTAAAAGTTTACCATGGGGATTTGCTCCTTTGAAAATAACTATGGAACAATTCTTTCCTGGAAACATGAGGCTGTTCCTTACTGCTTCTAAAGTATGCTGCATCATCTTAAATTAGTAAGTTTCCACGCCTCTGTGCAAAACACTGTATAATGTAGGCTGGTCTTAAACTTTCTTTCTCTATAGCCCAGGCTATACAGACACCCACAATTTAAAGGAATAGCAGTTTATTTGACTCAGGGGTTTCAAGGATTCAGTCCCATGGTCAGCTAGCTCCAAAGCAGGAACATCTGCCAAGGGCATGGCAGAGCAAAAGCTACTCAGTGGCCTGGAAGCAAAACAGGGAGCAATGCCAGAGAGGGAGGGACCAGGGACCATACATAGTACTCAAGGTCAGGCTCTAAAACCCATTAGAGACACCTAGAAGTAAGTATGCTTTAATAATCTTCTAGGCAGTTCCCAAACCAGTCACATTGACAATTAGCTTTAACTGTCAACGTTGGCTTTGAACTTGAGATCCTCCTGCCTACTTCCTAAGTGCTGGAATTGTGGGTGTGCAATAGCACATCTGGTTCATAATAACTACATTTCTAGAAAATTTATGTTAAAACTACGAAAAAAAAAAGCCTCCCAACCCTTTTTTAAGTAAAATGGAGTTCGTCCTGGGTTCAGAGCGTTATAAATAAAGTATGCCTGTTTGTCCAGATGGACATGTGATTTTCTTTTTTTGTAGTGCTAGAAATTGAACCTAGGGTTGCAGGAATGTTAGGTAAGTGCTCTACAGCTGACCTGCACTCCCAGCCTGAACTCTGGTTTCCTCACTTATTCCAAATGTCACTTCCTTACTTCCCCCTGCCCCATAATTGTGATGTCCAAAAACCTTCCCTATCAGCTCTCAAAATATTCCCGTCCATAAGTGGCAATGTGCTGCTATTGTAGGAAATATTTTAAAGATTGCCTAACATTCCTTTGAATTTGTATGACACTACTAGAGTACCAACTGTTCACTAAATTCAAGGACAAAATCTAACTTATGGAACAAACATGATAGGAATCACTCATTGAGAGTTCACAATGCTTCTGAAATTTTATTTGCATTTGCCTATGTAACATTGACAACCACAATATAAAGTAAGCATTATTATTTTCCCCCATTATTCAGGTGAGAAACCTGAGGTTCAAAAAGGTGCAATAACTTGTACAAAGTTGCCAGGATCATGCTAAACTGTCATAGAGGTAAGTGAGTAATCCTCACTATTCAGGAAGCGGAGGGGGATCATAAATTCATGGCTAGCTTGGGGAGATTAGAACTTCTGTTAAATAAGTACATAGGACTGTGGATGTAGATTGGTGGTAGAGCACTTGCCTAGCATGCATGAAGCCTTGAATCCTATCTTCAGCATTGGAGGAGGGCAGCTTAGTCACTACAGTATATTGCCAAATACAGTTCTTATTACTTCTTAGAGTAGTCAGCCTCTTTGTGTTCATACTTCAGTTTTTTTACATTCTGATGCAACTTCCCTTTATAAATGCCTTTCCTTTTTGATCTTTGTGGAACAATTCTTTTTTGCAAACATATGTGACTGTTCCTCACTCCTTCCTCTCCCTGCCTTTTAAAGTGGAGATCTGTGCTAGATTGGATCTGCTGCTGTTGGTTCTAATTAATGTCCCTACCCTAAGGCTGTTTCTGAATGACTGACTCAGTATAACTAATCCCATTCCACTTTTAAAGGAGCTTGAGAATTTTTAACCTGAACCAACTTGTCTAAAGAGTATACTGTTTCATATGTATTGCCTCTTTTTCCTCACTAACTGTTATTTGCTTCTTCTTTTTTTTTTTCTTGCACTCTCACTATTTTCATTTGAAAATAGTGTTCCTGTAGCTATGAATGATCTCCTTGGTGGAACCTTTTCCCTTTTCAATTATTAGAATGGAAGTAATTTGAAGACAGAGCATGTATGCCACTCTATGATACATTGTAATGCTTGTACAAAGTAACTTCGTAGTAACTATCTGTTGAGTGGTGTCCATGAAGCTGAGTTCAATCTAATTTAGCACAAATTATAAACACGAACAGGTTTTGCTATAGTTTGGATCTAGACTGTCTCTCAAAGGCCCGTGTAGTATTAAAGACTTCTCCCTGGCATGACACAATTAGGAGGTGGAAACTGTAAAGAAGAACCCAGCAAGAGGTCCTAAGGTCCCTGAAGTCCATAGGGAGCTGAGGCATAGCTCCGTGGGAGAGCATGTGCTTAGTGTGCATGAGGCCCTGGGTTCAATCCCTGGCATACAATGAACCAACCCCCACCCCCTGCAAAAAAAAAAAAAAAAAAAACCAACAGAGGAGATGCGAAGTCCTGGTATCTTCCTCTTTCTCTTTCACTTCCTGGCCACGAGGTCTTTTTGCTCTATATGAGTTCCTGTATGAAGCATTGCCACAGGCCTAAAGCAATGGGGACAACAGATCATGGGCCTAAAGCTCTAAAACTTTGAGCAAAAACAAACACTTTCTACTTATAAACTGATTATCTGGGTTATTTGTGATAGTAGTGGAAAGTCAGTAGGCACAGACTTCCTCACTTAGATTCTTTGTGACATTTTTTTTTCCACACTTGTAATATGATGCTAATACTCCTCATTTATGGAGTTGTTGTAGAGATCCAATGAGTTAGTGTTTGTGGTTGTTGCTAGAATTACACCAGTACATTGCGGACATTTAAAAAAGAGTAGCATCTCTTCCTCACTTCTTTACATGTAATCTCCTTCCCTGCATGAGTGCTGCTGTGGTTTCAATATGGCTAGCACTCCTCTTCCCCTGAACTCATGCAAGACTTTAATGCACCGTATGTTCATGTTAATGTTTTTAAGAGAGTGGAAACTTGATCTGACTGGTATTTGGGTGGGGATTGCTTTGTTAAGTGATTAGGTTAGACCATTAGGGTGGGTCCCTACAAATGAATACTGCTGGCTTGGCAAGAGAAAGAGAGAGAGAAAAGACTGAGACAGACACAGACAGACACAGAGACAGACACAGAGAGATACATGGGTCCTCACAGCAGTATGATGCAGCCAAGGGGGACACTTGCCAAGCTAACACAATGCAATTTGAACTTCGAGCTTTCAAAATTGTAAGCGCAGTAAACCTCTTGTCTTTATAAAGTTTGCCTGCTTCAAGTATGTAGTTATAGTAGTGAAGAGCTGACCAATACAAGTACTTTGAAACAAAGTGTGGGGATTCAATTTTGAACCTGTGTACATAAAGTTTTGTTTCTTTGGATTATAGGTACATGGAATTTGGTGGGTTATCTAGACATAATCAACAATTTTTAGCCTTATATAATTATTTTTAATATATACAGAGTCCATTTCTCTAATTAGGAAGAAAATGAGAAACTAGAGAATAGTGTTTTCATGTACTGTTACTATATGTGTATATCTCTTGGAGGAATATTCAGCAAATTATGTTGTGATGCAACTGCCCTGCCAGCCCATGAACATAAGGCCTGAGACCTGCGTGTGTAGGACTAGGGCTATTTGATTGATCCTGGCAAAGTAGAGAAGCCAGTCTGCACACAGGATGTTTTATTAAATAGTTGAAGCCAAAACTGATATGACATGAGAATTGATTGCCAAAGGTCAAGAGTGTGTTTGGAAATGTACTCTTAGGTAATTGCTGCTAAAGATGTATCTCCTCTCCTGATGTACCATATGGTATCAAGCAGAGAGTTAAAAATGAAGGACACTGTTTTCAATTGTCTTCCTCCCTAACCACAGCATAGTACATGAGCTTTGAAGAGTTTTATAACTTAAACCCTGTATGGGGTATGCTATGTCCCCCCAAGTCCTCACATACTTTTGATGGGGCTAAGTCTGGCGCTTGCTTGTGTTCAGTTTGCTGTACCCGCCCAGGGGCCCAGGGGTGGAGCCAACATACAATGTAAGGGAAGGTGGGTCTTCCTCTTGTTTGCTTGCTCTTCCGCCTCTCTCTCTCTCGCCAGCGTGCCTTGCAGCTTGCAGCCGCCATGAACAGCAGGCCCGCCATGCCACGCTATCTTGGAGCCAACTTAAGTAGGGACTGAAACTCCTGAGAAACTGTAAGAATAAACCTTTCTTTCCCTAATTTTGGGAGTCAGGTATTTTGTCTCAGCAACGAGCGAAAAGTAACTAAGACAAACCCCATTATGCAAATTTATATTATTATTTAGATATATTAATCTTCCTTCCTCCCTTCCCTTTTTCCTTCCTTCCTTCCTTCCTTCCTTCCTTCCTTCCTTCCCTCCTTTTCCTCCTTCCAAGTTAGTGTATTACTATATTACCTAGGTTGACCTCTAATCTCTGAGCCCAAGAAATCCTCCCACTTCAGCATCCTGAGTATTTGGACTACAGCAACATACCACTCTGTCTATTTTTTTTCTGATGATGGAGATAGAACCCAGGTGAGTGCTTTACCATTAAGTTATACCTCCAGCCCCCCTGTCCAATTTTTTTTGGAGGGGAGGTATTAGAGATAGAACACAAGAGCTCTCTACCATGAGATACCTCCCCAGCCCTTTTCATTCTTTACTTTGAGACAGTCTTGCAAGGTTGTCCATTTTAGGCTGGCTTTGAACTTGCAATCCTCTTCTCTCAGCCTCCTGAGTAGATGATAAGCATGTACAAGTGCACCCAGCTTTTCCTTAGTCTTTAATAAACTACAGTATTTTAATTTTTACTGCAAAAAAACATATGATCATTTGTTCATGCTTGGTCCAGAATGCCAACTGGAAGAACTGAAAAGCCTCACCCCCCAGTATGTTTGTCTCTGTGGCAATCAGTTTAAAGGCCCCAAAGGCAAGAGAAAACCTACAAGACTATGTGGTCCAACTGTCTCCTGATCATTTGGAAATTCTCCTTATAATGCTAAACTTGGAAGATCTGGGTTGTATTTTTATAAGAAAAACAAATCTAATACATATGATTCATTGCTCTATCCTTAGAACCTTTCTAGCACATCATGCTCAGTAAAAATTTGTAGAATGAATAAATGAGCCAGTATATGTTTATTAAACTTTGTCTTTCTGTATCCCTTTCAATGTATTACATAGCCAGCATGAGATGTTATATAAAATTATACTGAATGTTTAAATTTTTCAAAGTTTATTGCAGTAAATAGCATATTGCTATTAATCCCCCTCAAAACACTCCCCGTTGCTTAAAATCTGATTGTTTTTGCCACTTTCCAAAGCAGGTCTGAAAGTTCTCTTTCTAGAGTTTCTTAAATCACAGTGTCGTGGCTGCCTCAATGTCCTGAAAGGATTCAAAATGTTTACCTTTACTGGTCATGTTGACTTTGGGGAAGAGCCAGAAGTCACACGGTATCATTTATCATATATTATGATCACAACTTGTGTAAGCTACAGTACAGGTAACTATTCATTTTCAACTCAACACCCACCGTGCATCTTTCATAACATAGAAAGTGAGCTTAGCAGCTCTGGAGGATGCAAGAATGGATAAGACATGGTGCCTTGCTTTAGGAGCTATAAATCTAGTGGCAGCGAGACATGGAAATAAATAACTCTCTTTAAAATGTAACCTCAGGGATGTCTGCAGTTCCTTAGCTCATTACCGTCCTTTCTTTTTGTGAGCATTTTTCAATTTTACTCTCCCTAAAGAACATTTGTGCTTTTGTATCTTGTCTTTCCTGCCTGAGTCACTCCCTTGACACCATCTTTATATTCTTTCATATCAGTCATTCTTATTACTCTAATAGCTCTTTCCTCTCTCTTTTAAATAAGCTTTGAGTACATCCTTCTTGACTCAAGAAAAGACTTCCCTGCAGGCTTTTCTTTGATTATCTTCCATATTCAGCTTCTTTTCATTTTCTTTCAAGTTTTTCTGTACTTCAAGTTGGCTGTTCTTAACTCTTGGTAGAATTATCCTTTCTATAGTTTTCCCAGAAGATATTTATCTTGTGTGGTGTTTTCTTATTTCTCTGTTCTTTGTTTTTGATGGGATGGGATGTTGAACCCAGAGCTGTACACTGGCTAAACATGAGCTCTTGCTACTGAAGAGCTGTGTTCCCAGTCCCTTCAGAAGATATTTAGTAAATAAATGTTTTATAAGTAAAGTGGGAAGCCTGTGCCTAATGTGTTGGCCTCTCTACACCTTAACACATGATATATTAAAAAAACTAGTTAAAATTCTTGAGGGTGGACACATCTGCACTGACTTCAGACAATATATATTTTCTCATTAAAACCAGATGAGTAGAGTGGCACATGCTTATGATCCCAGAATTTGGGAGGGAGGCTGTGATATGAGGATCATTGCAAGTTTGAGGCCAACCTGGCCTACCTAGTGAGTTCAAGACTAGTGTGAACTACATACTAAGATGCTGTCTAAAAAAAACAAAAACACAAAGCAGCAACAACAAAACAGATGAGACAATAAGTAGAGCTACCTAAAATCTGAATTGTATAGCAAAGGTCCAGTAAAGTGAATTAAGGCAAAAAGCATAATGCCATTTAAAGGTCTCCAGTTTTGATGGAAAAATAAATAAATGAGAAAAAAAATTAATAAAATATTATATTGCACATTAGCAAGTATTTTACTTTTAGTTCTAATTCTTTGTAGTACTTATAATTTATGAACTTTTTAATGTACAATCAGTTCATTTGATCTTCACAGTTGTGAAGAAATCAAGTTTTAACTAAGAGAAGAGCTCAGTGATAGAGCAATGCTTAGCAAGCCTGTGGCCCTGGGTTTGATCCCTAGCGCCAAAGAGAAAATAAGAAAACCTTGAGAGGTCAAATGAGATCTTAGGCTAGTAAGGTTTCCTTGTACGTGGTAGATCTAGGTCTCAAATCCAGATATTCTTACCTTTAGGATGTGAGCCTTCTGCTTCTTCCTACTATACAAGAATGAGTTATTTCTGGCCAAGCGTGGTGGTATATGTGAGTTAACTCAGTGCTCCCGAGGCCAGGAGGATTACTGCAAGTCAAAAGCCAGCCTGGGCTACACAGTAAGTTCATGGCCAGCCTGCACTAGGAAGTGAGATCCTGTATCAAAAACAAATAAACAAACAACCAAAGGCAGCCATTTCTATTTTCCTTTAAGTGTGCTTCTACTCATTTGAAATCTCTGGACCACAATTTCTATTATAGGATTACTTTTCACTAAACTTTTATATTGAAAATTAATCTAGCTCTGAAGCAAGACTGAACTTTTCACCATAGAGAATCCAAATCTTAGCAACTACTAATGTACACAGTGCTACTTGAAGAAGAAGAAAAGCTGGAAACCTCAAGAAATGGCCTCTAGATCCAGACAATTATACTGGATCCAAAGAGAGCTTTAAATGAGCTCTCTTTCTAACATTCCCTTACCAAACTATGCCAGTGACTTAACAGCAAACATCAATGTATTGGAGAGTTAAGGGGCTATTTCATTATGAAATGAATAGAATGATGGCCAGACTCTTCAAATGTTTTGTATTTTGTGGAATATTTGGAGCAACAATACAAGGTAACTTGACAATTTTTTTTCTTTTTCTTTTTCTTCTTCTCCTCCTTTTTATTTTCCTTTTCTTTTCCTCTTTTTTTTTCCAGTTCTGGGGAATCAAACCCAGGGCCTCACCATGCTGGGCAGAAAGATACTTTGTCACTGAGGTATAGCCCCAGCCCCTCCAAATTTCTTGAAATGAAAATAAATGAATGTAAATATTTAGCATTTTCTATTAGAAGTATTAGATGGAAATGACAAACTAAAAATTAAAGAACAATGGAAGACTTTATAAGGCATTACCTCCAAAAGTCTTCTCTAACCACGCCTATGTCTGTGTTCCATGAGACAAAATCTCACAATGCTCTCAGCTGCCTGCTGTATTGATCTGCAAATTACAAATCAGTCAATGGTAAAGAAAACTTTAAGAATTTCTATTTCCTGTGACTTTCACATAAGACTGGACCCCAACTAACAAAAAAGTTTCTTTCCAAAGTTTATTTTAAAAATAAATGGGTGTTTGTCATTCAAAGAGTATGACAGTGTCAAAATCAGGTTTTAAAAATGCAATAAGGTTTCTTATGATGTGAATTTAAATCTTTATGGGCTCTTATTTCTATCATAATTTATGTCTAAGATTTTACCTTTGCATTCTAAGATGTGCCATAAAGCAAAGCATTTTGGACTGAGATATGTCTGTATCCTTTTGTAACACAGAACCTAATCCAAAATGCTTAGTAAATGCAACTGGCTCTTGTTGTACTTCTAGAATTTTGTAATAGTTCTTGTTCTAGCTGTTAGAAAGTCTTTTGATCTAAACCCTCTATGGGCAGTGTACATGGAGAAAGAATATAGAGTATTTTCCTCACAAAAGAGACTAAATTACTAATCTTGACTTTAATGTTTCTTGTACATTGCTGTATTTTTCTGCTGTCAGTAGTCATTTCTTGGAAGCCCTAAGAGATTGTTAAGCACCTAATCATGTCATTTTTATATATTTTTCTTAAAATTATTTTTTCAAATTCAGTTTTGTTTTGGAGGGGAGATTGCACCATTTCCTAGAAACTGTTTGTCCTAGAAACTGTTTGTCTGTTGTAATGCCCTAGCTGGATACAAACCTAGGTCCTGAGTTTACTTTGCTTAATGAACCAGCCATGTAATTTTGGTAAAGTCTCTTCACCTTTTAAACCAATTTTCTTATAAGGAAAAATGGAAAGTTTAGCTTTTATGCCCTCCCAGGTAATTTTCTCTTAATATTTATTGACATAAAACTAGTGTTCAAAAATTACTCATTCAAGGAATAAATATTGACCTGTTATTCTGGGGTTTTTTGTTTGCTTGTTTTTTTTGGGGGGGTGTATTTTGGTTTTCTTTTATTTTTGTTTTTGTTTGGTTTTGGTTTTTGCTTTTTAAGACAGCATCTTTCTTTGAAGTCTAGGTTGACCTCAGACTTGTGATTATCCTTTTGCATCATCCTGAGTGCTGGTATTATAGGTGTGCACCACCATACCCAGTTTACCCCGTTTTTTGTTTGTTTGTTTGTGTGTTTTTTACCTGCGTTTTAGGCCAGAATTATAAAGATCTCTCTGACATCAATAGAATGAGAGGAATAACTGGGAATGGGGACATGATTCACGTCCTTGTGATGGAAATATTCAATATGTGGTGTCATGAAGTCTGAGTCTGATAGAATTATAGAAAGCTTTACGAAGAGAGTGGTGAGCAAATTTTGATTCTAAGACTGTCTGAAATTTTCAACTCTTAATTTCATGGACATCAACAGCACTAGGAAGGGATTGAAGAAGTATGTTCTCTGTACCTTACTGTTCATACGCTATTGTGGCAGAGAAGCACAACCGACCATTGACCAACTGAGAAAGACAGACGCTACTGGAAGTCTTTGGGTAATTTATATTCTCTTATTTTCTCTGGGCACAGTGGTGCATACCTGTAATCTCAGCACTTGAGAGGCTGAGGCAAAAGGATCATAAGTTTGAGTCCTGCCTGGTCAACTTAGTGAAACCCTATTTCCAAATAAAAAGTTAAAAATGGGTATATTTCAGGGTATAGAGCCCCTGAGTTTTACTTTTAGTACAGGTGAAAAAATTTTTAAAAGATTCTCCTAGGCTCTCTTCATTATAAAAGAGGTTTGACTATCACATTTGCCAGTACTTTGGAAAGTTTTACTTCCTCAGATCTCCATTATAATTTAGTACACAGAGAGAAAAATGTCTGGATGAATAAACATAGTACCAGTGGTTATTCTTGGAGATTAAGATTACTGGAAAGAAACTTCCATTTTTACTTTACACCCTTTGGAATTATTTGTTTTGCTTTTTGTTACAAAAACAATCACTTTAGTGTGCTTTATTCATATAAAATTCAGAGAAAATAAATTTCTCATCCAGAAAAGTCAGGCAATGTTATGATTCTCAAACTTAGCAAAAAGAGTTATTCTCAGGGCAGGGCATGTAGCTCAGTGGTAGAGCATGTCCTTAGCATGCACAGCACAGCTTCCATCCTCAGCACCACACACACACACACATCCATGCCAAATTATTCTCTACTGTCTAAATTAGATTTTACTGGCATGGCTTAAGTTTTTAGACATTTAGAAGAAAATTATTTTGAGTTGTTTTTCCCTTTTCACAAGTATATGGTTACTATGTCCAGATTTTTGTGTGTTTAATCTTTTCAAGAGAGAAATTATAGAGTGACCCAGCCAAATCCGCCTCCGCTTGCCAGCCACCACCATCAGAAGTCTTACTTCCTGTGGGCAGCCAGCGTGAGCAGAGACACACAGCCAGGTAAGCCCTGTGCACCCACAGGTCACCATTGGAGACCTTTGCTTCCTTTGGGCAGCCATCGCCCATCAGGAGAATCAGACAAACACACCCCTGTGTGCCTGCCACCATCACAGGAGTCCCAGTGTAGACATACAGGCTGAGAAGAGCAGCCCCACCACCACACACCCCACAACCAGCTTGTTGGGAGGAGCCCAGGAGAATGTTAAAATGAAGGAGCAAAAGGCAATCTCAGACCTCCAGCCCACACCGAACAAGTCTGGGAGATACAGTCATGGAATAAAACGGAAGTCACACACTTGAAATCTCTGAGAGACTAGCAACTGGAGTAAAGAAACAACTTCATGAGGTTGTAAAAGTAATAAAATCAGGAGTAATGTCTCAGGTAAAAGAAGAAATCACAAACATAATAAAAGAATTGCTCAACATGTCTAAAGAAGACTAAGATAATAAAAGAGGAGCATAGGAAAATGATGGAAACCTTGAATGAATGATATAGAAAGGAATTACAATGCATGAAACAGATTCAAAGGGATGTCAAGGAAATTTAAAAAGTCATTTGAAAGCTGGCAAATCTGCTTGAAAGAGATTGAAGATAGACTTTCAGATCTTGAAGACAGGATCACAGTTAGCAATCGTGAAAGGAAAGATCTCTTGAAAATAACAAGGAACCAGGAAATAACAATTGAACAGCTGTGATACAACGCAAAGAAGAATAATTTTATAGTGATAGGTATCAGTGAAGAAGCAGGGGTCAACGCAAATAAAATAAAAAGGTTATTTACAGAAGTAATAGCAGAAAACTTCCCAAACATGGGAAAAGGATCTGGTATACAGATAAGCAAGGCATGTAGAACTCCAACTAGCCATAACCAAAATAAATCTATACCAAGATATATAACAATCAAGATCCCAGAAATTCAACACAAAAACAGAATATTAAAAGCTATTAGAGAAAAGAAACAGTTCACCTATAAAGGAAAATCAATTAGAATCATAGCAGACTCATCAGCACAAACCATTAAGTCAAGAAGAGTTTGGAGTGAAGTGTTTCAAATCCTGAAAGAAAACAACTTCCAACCCAGATTGATGTACCCTGCAAAACTGTCTTGTAAAATTGATGGAAAAATAATATACTTCCATGATAAAGAACAATTGAAGGAATTCATGACCAGCAAACCAACCCTACAGAAAATGCTGATGGATATTCTAGAGAAAGATAAAGAAGACCATGGTTCCAGGAACAGCAGCACAGAAAGATCACCAAACAGGACAGGGAATTGAATGAAGAGGGAAAGTGGGGGGCCAACAGCAGGAGGATAGCATGGCAGAGAAAAACCATTGTATGCTGGTTGTAGCCATTAATGTAGATGGCCTCAATTCAGCAATAAAAAGAAACACAGGGAGAGTGTATCAAGAAACAAGATCCATCAATATACTGTGTACAAGAAATATATTTAACTTAAAGGGAAGTTCATAGACTGAAAATCAAAGGAGAGAAAGCATTTGTTCCATGTAAGAGGAGACCAGAACAAAGAAAGGGTAACTTGCCCATCAACTGCAGAATGGATAAGAAAGATAAGGTATTTTCATACAATGGAAAACTGTCCAGCTATAAAATAGGATAATCTTGAGGCTCTTGTAGGTAAATGAGTATGACTAGAGATCATGTTCATGGGCAAAATGGTTTGAACTAATACAGGTGAACCCTAGCATAAAAAACAGGAGTTAGTGGGATCCAAAAGGCACAATAGATTTTAGAAAAGGGATAGCGGAGAAAACACCTAGGAGGGAAAGATGGTAACCACTGTTAATTTCTTATTTTCTTGTCCTGAACTCTTGTATCATTTTTACAATTTTGTTAGGTTTGGTTTTGTTCTGTCTTGTTTTGTTAGATTTTACTGTGTCTGATGGTATGGGCAGCTCTTTTTAACATAATGGGATGTATTATGGTAATCACTGTTGGTTTCCTATTATCTTGTTTTGAAGTCCTGTAATGCTGTCGTTCTTTTGTTTAATTGGTTTTACTATGTTTTGTTTTGTTTGATTTTACTATGTGTGAGGGTATGAACAGCTATTTTAAAGAAAACAAGGGATTATGGTAGCCATTGTTGATTTCTTAACGTTTTGTTTTGAAGTCCTATAATGATTTTATTCTTTTGTTTTGGTTGGTTTTATTCTGTTGTGTTTTATTTGATTTTATTATCTGTGATAGTATGAATGACTATTTTGAAGAAAACAAGACATTATAGTAACCATTGTTCATTTCTTGTTATCTGGTTTTGAACTTCTGTAATGCTTTCATTGTTTTGTTTTGATTGGTTTTAGTCTTTTCTATTATTTGATTTCAATATGTGTGAAGGTATAGACAGTATTCTGAACAAAATGGGAGAGATTATGGTAGCCATTGTTGATTTCCTATTGTCTTTCCTTGAAGTCCCATAATGCTTTCATTCTTTTGTTTTGATTGGTTTGACACTATTTTGTTTTGTTTGAATTTATTGTGTGTGAAGGTATAGACAACTATTTTGAAGAAAACAAGAGACATTATGGTAGCCCTTGTTGATTTCCTGGTGTCTTGTTTTGAAGTCCTGTGTTACTTGCATTGTTCTGTTCTGATTTGCTTTGTTCTGTTTTGTTTTGTTTTATTCTCTTTAAAATAAAAAATAAAATAAGAGAGAAATTATAATCATGATACAGGGTCGATGACTAATGAATGTTGACTGAACACATGCAATAAACCTAAGTTGTTTTCTATTCAGAAACCACAATAACTTTTATGAGAGATGAATACTAGTTTAGATTCTGAGACAGGTTTTCCTCCTAATAACATAAACAATTTTATAATATCTATCAAAGTTACCTTACAAAATTCTCTACTTATTTTCAGGGATTAGTTTGTAGAATAAAATTCTATTAAGCATATAAATTGTATAAAATATTTCAGTTTTAAAGGCATTTTATGTTGACAAAGCTCTTTCATATTATCTTATTAACTATTCTTCGTAACTATCCCTGTGCTGCTATTATCTGCATTCACAAAGAATGTTTAAATGAGCAAATGGTTGGATGGATGAATAAATTTTTAGCTCAAGATTCCAAAGGTAAGGAATAGCAAAGGCAGGTTTAGTGTTCATTGACTCTGTCTCTGTGGACTGCTGTTGGGTCTCCTGAACCTGCCATCTCCCTGGAACAAAGAGCTCTGCAATGCTTTTTTCTTCTTTTCTGAGGCAGTAAATAAGTGGATCATTTTTTTTTTTTTTGTAAATGCTTGGCAGGAGAAGATAAGAAACTAAGTCAGATAAGAAATATCTGCTTGCTGCAGGTATGAGTGAGTCCCTTAGCTTATAACTTGTCTAAAGTAAATGGTATGATTACTATGAATCAGTCTTTGCAATCTTTGAGTGAACATATTCACATTTCTTCTCCAGCATCAAAAAGAAAATTTTCCCCTGAACAGAAAGAAAAAAAATACATATATATATAATTTCATGCCATATATACAAGAGTCTTTCAAAGTTTAACAAGATCTGAAATATTTAGACTCCTTAACTCTATTGAATTTCACATTTAAATTTATAGGATGATTCTTACTGAAAAAGTATTAGGCTGATAGGTATACTTTGAAGACAGAAAAGGGAACATTAAGTTTTTGGCAATTGGTCAGCTTTTACTAGATCTGTTTTCCATGTCTTATAATATCTTCATTGAGTCTCTCCCTCTAGTTCTTTTTTTGTTTTGTTTTGTTTTTAGAATTAAACTGCTTGCTACAGGAGGAAACTTGTTTGTGTGCAGAAAAGAGTCCCCTGCCTTACACTTCATTTGATGGTCACATGAATTTTCATTAAATTTCTTTGGCTTTGCCTCTTGTTTTCTGAGCAGCATTTTCCCTTCCACCTATTGTTCATGTGAATTGTTCGCTCACAGCTGCATTTACAAACTGTTTATAAACTACATGTTTCCTCTGTAGCATGTAGTTCTAAAAAACACAATCTGCCCTCTGTGGATCCCATTCCAATGCAAGCAGCCGGTACAGGTGATTAGCTGACATCAGTGGTAAATTATGGCTTTTGAGTAAAAGGTATAAAATTTCTCTTGTTTCATGTTTGTATTTAAAACTTGAATGTCCTTTTTTTCCCCCTAAACTCTTGTTCTTAGTTTTATCTGTTTGTAATCAAGTACTTACCAACATTATGTCTCAATACAATTATTGATAGATGTACATTATTTGGGCTTTAAGTTTCTACTAATCTTAAATATATTTAAGGTATTAATATCCATTTATAATGTTCTTTTGATTATTAGTGTAGACCAAGTCCTGTTGGATAACTATTATATAAGCTAGTGATTTGATTTACAGAAAGTAAACTTAAGTAATGAAAATTTCTACCCTGTGGGCTTAGGGCATTATTTTAAATCTCAAAAACTGCCTAGAAAAAAATCAACTATATTCCCTTCACAGATAGTTACAACCAGAAATGAAGAAAAAACCAAAATGTTTTTATTTATATATTGTGTGACAGCATTAAATAAAGTTGTCTTGAGTTTCTAAAACAAAATACCTAATAGAAGTCCCTATGTGCCAAAGATATAGCTCATTTCTGGAATTTTTCTCTGGGAACATATCATTCAGAAATAATTACTTTTAGTTCTGTTGTACTGTTAAGCTGTAGTTTTCTCATTTTTTAAAGTGCACAGCAGTTATCACTCATTTTTAAGGGGGTCAAGGAGCATTGTGTGAAATTATTAGTTTCTCTCTTGTCTTGATTACAATCCTTCCACCTCCAAAGGCTGCAGCCCTATGTCATGCTCCTTGGCCTCACAGGGAAGGGCTGCTTCTCTTTCTGGGCTTCCCTGAAGTCTCCTTTGTTTTCCAAACATCCTCAACTGCTTGCTTTCCAAGAAGTCTGGCAGATAGTCGCTGCTTTTGTGGTTTTTGTTTTTTGTACCAGGAATCGAACTCAACCTTGTGCTTACCAGGCAGGCTCTGTGCTGCTGAGCTATATCCCTGGCCCTGTTCCTTTTGTAAAAGCTAAACTTTGCCCAGAATCGGCTTCCTCCTTGGTCGAACTCAGGTGTAAAGGCCTTTCAAGTACCAGCCTTCTTCCCAGTCCCTTTGGGGACAGTGTGGTCCCCTATGGGAGCTGTCATATCACCTGGGAACTTGTTAGAACTAGCAATTCTCTGGTCACGCCCTAGACCTAGTGAATTAGAAAGTCTGGGGTAGGGCCTATTAATGTTGTTTAACAAGCCCTTCAGGTGAATCTGCCCTGCAACTCTAAGGCAGAGATAACATATTCATTTCAGTAGCCAGACTCTCCCATGTTTGTTTTGTTTTATTTTATTTTGTTTTGTTTTGGTTTGGTTTGGTTTTTTGAGACAAGGTCTCCCTTTGTTGTCCAGATTGGCCTTTAATTCACAATGTAGCTCAGGCCTCTCCTAATCTTCCTGCCTCAGCCTCGCAAGTGCTAGAAGTATAGGTGTGCACCATGAAGCCCCAGCTCTCTCTTCTTTTCATGGTAGGTGCTCAATAAGGTTTTCATCTGAAACCAATCCTGATCAAACAAAACCAAAAACATATGCCTAAAACTGGTTAAATTAGTCTGAAGTCAACTTCACTTATTTACTTAATGGTTACTGCTATGATTGACTAATTTACCTAAAATTTAGCCTGCTTTGAGTGTTTTTTATATCAGTTTATATCAATTTCTACACCTAATATTCCTCAAACCACTAATGAAATCTCAATTTTCATTAGAAATCTGTAGTTCTTTCTACCTGGTTAAGTCATTACGTCTTGTAGTTTCTGTAACAAATTAATTGTAGGTTGCCCTCAAAACATTATGAGCTTCTTACAACAAAATCCTATTTTTCTTGCTTCATCTTACACAGTGCCCTCTGGCAGATATTGGACAAATGCTTATTGATTTTAACGATAGAATAATAAAATAGTTGAGAGGATAGCCTGAAGCCAAACCTTGTATTTAAATGCCACCTCCTCTACCTACTAGCTGTGTGACTTTGGACAAAAATTTTTACGTCCTCAATCACTTTCACTGTAAAATAAGCATAGCTTTAGAGTGCTCAGCCTGCAGTGTTGTCCTACTATAAAAAACCTATATATGTCAAGCACACAGAACCACTGCAGGCATATAGTAAGTCGTTGTTATTTTCTTTATTTTTCAAATTGTGTTTCTGCTTTTTTGTCAACTATTTGTTTACATTCTACATTTTCTTTTCAGTGTTCCATTTGTACTTTTCTCCTGGCTTTATAATGTCTCCTTGAAGCCTATGAAAGATACTTGAATTCTCATGCTATAAAGGATAAAGTAAAGAGTCATGGATAACTTGATAAGATTTAATGAAATAGACCAACAGTTAATATTAGTTCACTTAGTAAAAGTTGAGATATGGGGGACATGTGTCATATTTTAGTTAATAACCTGGAATTAAGACAGCTGTGGTGGTGCATGCCTGTAATCCCAGGACCCTGGGAAGCTGAGGCAGTATAATTGCAGATTCAAGCCGAGACTAGACAGCTGGGCAACTAACCCTGTCTCAAAACTAAAAAATACAAAAGGACTGGGGCTGTAGCCCAATGCAAAAGCCTTGGGTTCAATCCCCAGTTGCATAGAAACACAAAAAAAGTTGCAAGGAGTCAGGCATGGTAGTGCACACCTGTAATCCTACCTACTTGGTAGGCTGAGGAAGGAGGATGGAAAGTTCAAGGCCAATCTAGTGATCCTGTCTCAAAATAGAATAAAAGTCTCAGTTGTAGAGTGCTTGCTTAGCATTCATGATGCCCTGGGTTTGATCTTCAGTATACCCCTTCTACCCCCACAAAAGAAAAGAAAGAAAAAATGTCAAGGGAAAAACCTTGCTAATCCTGGTCAAAGGAAAATAAACATTGAATAAGACCTATCAAACCTCATAATTACTATAACAATCATATTTGTTTGTACAACTTTTAGATGATTTTCCCCATGCAACTGGGGAAAACCAAGTATGAACTGAGGTCCTTTATTTCTCTCCCTTTGGGACCCCACCAATAATTAGTAGCTCTACAACTCACCTCTGAAGACACCCCCCACCCCCAAGGGAGTGTCTCATTAAGTGTTCCCAGACACATTCGCTACTGTATGGCATCAACCCTTTCTGTCTGCTGGTTTTTGTGATCTTCTATCCAGTTGTAACATCATCCTTGAAAGGCCCTGGGCAGAGGCAGGGTCCTGAGAATCACACTCAAAATTGCTGCTCCTGTCCTGCTGGTCCCGTGCCCTTCAAACACCTCACTTTCCTCAGGAGGAATCACTCCTCAGAGCCCAGCATAGACACCCCTGAGGATGGCAGACTCCCCCTCTGGGGATCCTATTTGTATCTGACTCTTGGGGTGCCATGACTTGCATTTAAGTGAGAGAGCCGCTACTTCCTGAATCTGTTCTAGGTGCTGTGCTTGTAGTGATTGTGGTAACCTTGCAAAAATCCCCACCCTCCTTGTCAACCACGGAAAGTGTCTGGCCTCTTCCTATAGCAGGGCCTTAAGAACCAGGGTGCCTGTTTTTCCCTAGCCTTCTGTAGCTCTCCTAGGGTGAGTTCAGGATGGCAATGCATTCTTGGAAGAGTTACATGTTAAATACCATTTATGGTAAAATTTAAAAGTTAACCAGTATAGGAGACAAGATTAAAAGTTACCAGTACAGAATTTAGAGCCCTAATTGTTAGTTTAAAAAGCATTTCATCTAGTAACTCCTCTATTCATAAACCTTTCCTGGTCATTATTATTTTTCTTAGACCTTTGGAGAAATTCATTTTTTTTTCTAAATATAGTCTGTTTTTCTTGATGGCTCAAGATGCTAATGACTTCCTCTCCTTGGACCCTTTTAAGTCCCTGTGGTCTGTTTTATGCTAGGACTTAGAGCTCTGTTGTCTCTCCCAGAGGTGCCAGAAAAATGTCTGTTATTTAGACATTAAGTATTAACTCTTAACAAGGTTAACCCTTCAAATATCTGCAGTTGTTTGGGATAAATTCTCAAGATGAAGTACCACTGAAACTAAGGTACTGTAGGGGAGAACCATATGCTCCCCAAAAACCATTATTCCCATTTTCAAAAGTAAAGATGGAAGTAACGAGTAGTGGCTCTTTTTGGGTTTGATCACACCAGGGAAGCCTGACTGGAACCTCTGATTTCCTGATTATTGAAGACCCCACCACTGAGTATCTTTTGTCCTTGTCCCTCAATTTCCTGTACTACTACTCTGCCTCTGCTACTTAATAACTACAGGAAGAAGAAAAATGCTAATCCAGCAGCAACAACAGAAGCATCAATAGATGGAAGAAAATGTTTTGACTAAGATGTAATGCTACTTGTCACAGGTGAATATTGGAGTATTCACATTCAATATTATTCAGGTAAAAATAATTAAGAAATAATACCCAAGTTTCTCTTAAAACCCTAGGCTTGTTTCCCACAGCAGATACCTAGAAATAGAGAAAAACTTATTAAACCTTAAGGCTGGAACTTGTCAGGGAACTCAGCCTCAGACTAACCTAATAATAATAAAAAGACAAGACCTAAAAGGAGTGTAACAACAAATGTCAAGTTCACTTCTAAGTGTACAAAACAATAAAGCCACACAGCACAAAAGGGAGGAAGAGTGTCATATCCTTCCAATTACTTACACCCACCTCTGGTGAGTTATGCACACTCTGCTATAAAAATAAGATGTCCTTCCGAGAATTGCTTTGTTGGTATTGTTACTTTTCTGAGGTGTGTAAGATTTTTTTAAATGTGCATTGCCATATTTTAGATAAGTATTCCAAACAAGTCTTGCCTCCTTGCAAATCACAGACAAAAAAATTAACTCTAATTAGTGTTTTGTTGGTGCTTGTGATTTATGTGCTTAACTTTGAAGCTCAAAACACAGTATATAAGTGCTCACATGTTGCTTACTTTCTCCCACACACTCTGATGTTATCTGGCTGTTTTCTAATTGAAAATATCAGCCTCAAAAATATTGAGTCATGGGTGTCAATTTGTATAAACAACGAGTTTTGGGGTAGTAGTCAAGCAAGAGGAAGGTGCAGAGGTCAGAAGCACTGGCTCTGATATCAGAATTTAACAATAGCCTATGGCCTGGGGCAAGAAAATTCTTTGGGCCTTACTTTCTTCATCTCAAAAATGGGAATTAAGCACCGTACTATATGAAAGTTGCTTAGCACAGGGTCTGCAATAATATATGTGTGTGACACAAGTATAATTGCAGTTAAGAACAGTGACTCTGAAAAAAAAAATAACAGACTCTAGAGCCAGGCATTCTGAGTTCAAATCCTGACTTCCATAAATGGGCAAGTTGCTTAACTTTTCAGTGACTTTGCTCCTTTATCTGTGAAATGAGAATAATTATCGTGTTTATTTCATGGAGTTTTTGTGAAGATTTAAAGAATTAAAATATGGGAACCCCTTAGAAGAGTGCCTGGTGTACACTAAGTAGTATTATTATTTGAAAATTGCACTGTCCAAAATAGTAGTGACGTGGTTTCGAGCATCTGAAGTGTAATCCTGTATCATGCTTCAAGTATAATAGATGTGGTAGATTTCAAATACTTAATATAAAAATGTAAACTATCTCAATAGTTTTTAGATTACATGTTGAACTGATACGGATTTTTGGGGTTAAATAAGTTATAGAATTAATTTTGTTTCTTTTCACTTAATGTCATTACTGGAAAATTTAAAAGTGCAAATGTGGTTTTTACTACATATATTTACATATGTATGTGCAGTATTAGTCTAGAATATAGAAATATTAAAGCAACAAGCTCATCAAAGAGATCCTTACCTTTTAGTTTAGTTAAAAATTCAGGATATTTGTGGCTTTTTTTAATCATAAAGAAGTGTTGAGGAAAAGCAAGGGAATTACAAAGTGCTGAGTGAGGCCATGCCAAAGAATTTAATGCAACTTTAAATTGCATTAAGTTTTCCAGAACTATTGTTCTTTCTCCTCTAGAGTGTTTTGTTCAGTTCATGATTACATTTTAAGACAAATATAGTCAGTGGGCATGATTGCATATGCCTGTAATCCCAGCACTCTGGGAGGCTGAGACTGGAGGATTGCAAGTCTGAGCCCAGCCTGGGCAGCTGAGCAACTTAGCAAGATCTTGTCTCAAAAAAAGGGTGTTGGTGTTATGGATGCAGCTCAGTGTGATGCAACTCAGTGGGTTCCATCCTTAGTACCATGAGGCAAGTGGTAGATACAGACACAGGCAAACTAGAGCATCAGCTTGGTTAGACTCCTAGGAAGATGACAGTTTTTCATTGCTGTGTCACAAAAGGGAGGAACTGTGGGTGGTTAAAGATGGGAACATATTTATCCATGTGAGGGAAAGGCTTAAATGAAGGCACCAACGCTGTTCTCAAATTCTAGAAAGTTTGCCATGTAGAAATGGAAGTGACACAAAGCTTTCAGTTAGGTCCAAGTTACAGAAATATTTCAGTTTTAATATATGCAACAGCATTTTAACAATTAGTGTTGACCAAAAATGGAATGAGCTACCTTTTAGAATATTCAAGACTTTGTCACCAGAAATTAATCAGAGAATTATAAAGAGGTAGGCAAATTAAAGAGATCCAAAAGCTTTTCGAATTCTGAGATTTCATGATTAAGGCTGTGCTACCAACCCTGGAATAGAGCTGCCAATTCATGCATCATGACCAGAATAACTAGAGTCCTGCAGTTTTAATTAGGTTTTATAAGGAGATACAGAAATATACTGGTGCTAGCTCAAGAAAGCAGGTGGTATGGTAGAGGTACTTATGATAGATGGAGAGGGCTCACAGGAGCACAGTGACAGAGCAGGCTTGACAAACTGTGACAGGAACTGAGGTGACACTTGTTATCTTCCTCTCAAAGGCACTGATCTCTTTCTTCCTTATGGTACCATGCTTTTCTCAGCACCCCCACTTCCTCCTATTGCAACCGACTGATTCATATAACTCTACTCACTCATTATCCTTCTTCCCTGACAGTTTCAGCTTGTCTTTCCCTAGCATTGAACCTACCCTATGACTTTAAGAGCTTGAATCCTCTCACCTACGTGTTTCAATCTTTCATTTTCCCAGTGCCAGTTTCATGACAGGAATGCTTGGTTTAACTTTTTATTTTGAGCCAGGTTACTGGCCACAGTATGAATGGACATTTTTTGGGTCAAATGGTATCTTTGTTTCCTGTTTCCATATCAGAATGCCTGACACTGGATGATTTATAAAGAATAGAGATGGGGGGGGTACAGTGGCATATCCCTTTAATCCCAGCTACTCAGGAGACTGAAGAAGGAGGGCTATAAATTAATGGCTAAACTAGGTAACGTAGCAAGACCCTACCTTGAAATAATAAATTTTTAAAAAGGGCTGATGATGTAGCTCACTGGGTTCAATTTCCAGTACTGGAGAGAGAAAGAGAGAGACAGACAGACAGACAGACAGAGACAGACATAGAGAGACAGAGACAGAGAGACAGACACAGAGAGAGAGAGAGAGAGATCTGTCTGAAGGCTGGGAATCCAAGAATATGATGCTGGCATCTGCTTGGCTTCTGGTGAACGTCATGACACAAGGGCAAGTAGGACCCTAAAAAAGAAAGAAATGAAACAGCATGTGGGGCACATGCCTATAATTCAGCACTCTGGAGGCTGAGGCAGAAGGATCTGGAGTTGGAAACTAACCTGGGCTACAGAGGGAAAAAGGGCTAACTCCCACTATAGCTAATCTCTTCTCCAAGGAAAAGAATAATCTATTCATGAGGGTACTGCTCCCATGATCCAAACATGTCCCAGCAAGCTGCACCCCCTAACACTGTGGCATTGAGGAATTAAACTTCAGCATGAGTTTTGGCAGAACAAACCATATGCAAATGATACGATATGGTTTTCATTGGCTCAAATAACAGGATGAGTTTTATTTATGTGAGAGGGGAAGTTTCTACCAGAAGCAGGGGATTACTGATATTTCTAGTATCTCTACTGCAAGGTGGAAGTCATGAAGTTTATATTGAGACATAATCCACTAAAGTTTACATGTATTAGGAAAGAGAGTTTGTTCAAAAGTACCTGGTTTGGGACTAATGTAGACTGATGCAGATTTTGTTCTTCAAACTATTCCAGGACTAGCAGCATCCATATCACCTAGAAGTCTGATAGAAACCAAAATTCTGAGCCTCATCCAAGACCTAGCAAATGAAAATGTACATTTTAATATGATTTCCAGGTGATATGCGTGCACACTGAAGTTTGAGGATTATGACCTCCTGCATGGGGTGCACATCTGTAATCTCAGCAACTTGGAGGTTGAGGCAGGAGGATTGAAAGTTGGAGCCCAGCATGGGTGACTTAATGAGACTGCATATCAGAGTGCTTGTCTAGAAAATGCAAGGGCCTTGTATTAAAAAAAAAATTGAGAAGTACAGATCTTGGTTTGATTTAGGGTTCTCCCACCCTTGTACTAAGGCTTGAACGCAGGGCCTTTACGCTTAACTGATTTGTCAACCGTTTTTAAGATTTGAGACAGGTTCTTGTTAAATTTCCCAGCCGGGGGGTCAAACTTGTGACCTTCCATAACCTTTCACCTTTCCCTCCCAGAGTGTTGGGATTCATAGGTGCATGCCACCATGCACTGTGGGTTTAGGTCTTAATATTTACAGAAAGTTTTTACTAGGAAACTTCCAGTAATATGTTGTAGCCATGGGAAAACCAAGTGATAAAGTATAAGAAATTTTGTGAGCTGTTTGATTTTGTGTTTGGAGGCTTGAAATCAATTATTCTGAGAGTACTTACAACGTGGAAATAGGCAAACACTGCCAATTCAATTCATTTGTACTAGAAAACCAGTTGTTAAACTTCTATCAGCATACCACTGGACGATTCTGATCTCCTCATTAAACCTGGAGTTAAACTAGACTCCTGGGGAGACAGAGAAGCTCCCACATATGTTGGACAAAATGAAATGAGTTGCAAACTGTCACTGACAGAATATTCAACTTTCAGACTAAAAACTAGCCAGGCACAGTGGCCCATACCTATCATCCCAACACCTCAGGATGCTCAGGCAGAAGGACTGCACATTTGAAGCCAACATGGGCTTCACAGTGAGTTCAAGTTTGGCTTAGACTACACAGTGATATCTTGTATCTAAAATCCAACAGCCAACCTAACAAAACAAAAATACCTACTATTTTAGATAATTTTATTAAAAATAATCTGAATAAATGAGCAGATGTGGGGGGTAGGGTAGGGAATTTAGGAGTTGGTAATACTTTAAGTTCAGATAGATAGACATTGAGGCATTGGAAATTCTTCCTACTGATTGCGTATCTTTTTCCCTTTGGTGGTCCTGGGGATTGAAGCTATGAGCACACTACCAGTGAGCTACATTCCCAGCCCCTTTCATTTTTTATTTTGAAACAGAGCCTTGGTAAACTGCCCTGGCAGAACACAAACGTGATCCTCCTTCCTCAGCCTCCCTCAGTACGGGGATTACAGGTGTGGGTCACCACACCTTGCAATATTGAACATTTCTGAGGTGAATAGCAGTTTCTCATAAGAGTGGGTAGATTCTGGCCCTAGACGCATGCTGCGTGAAGATGTTTTGTAT
The DNA here is from genome assembly GCA_004363535.1 of Dasyprocta punctata. NCBI lineage: Eukaryota > Metazoa > Chordata > Mammalia > Rodentia > Dasyproctidae > Dasyprocta > Dasyprocta punctata. The sequence continues at coordinate 121,562 of RJWM01001253.1, forward strand.
CCTACATTATATTGAGTATAAAATGATTACACAAAACATTACACAAAGAGTAATTTTAGTTAATGGATGCAAATGTTTCATGGTATTATACAGGGAGTGGTTATCAAAGTAAAGAGTTAGGCCAGTGTATCAGCATCACCTGAAAACCTAATAAAAATGCAAATCCAGGCTGGGCATAGTGGTGCAAACCTGTCACCCCAGCACTCTGCAAAGCTGAGGCAGGAGGTTCAGAAGTTTGAGCTCAGTCTTGGCAATTCATTGACTTAGCAAGACCTTGCGTTGAAATAAAAAGGGGTGGGAGTGTCACTCAGTGTGAAGGCCTGGCTTCAATTCCCAGCACAAAACAAAACAGAAAAAAGAAAGTAAACAAGCCAGATTCACAGGTTCCTCCTCCATGCCTACTGTATCAGAAACCCATAGTGTGGAACTTACCAATCTGAGTTTAATAAGCCCCCTGAGTGATTCCAGTGCATGCTACTGATACAGAAATATTTTAGAGTTCTTTTATTTTTTTCTAATAAGAGAATCTATTTTTAATTGTAACTCCAAACAGGAAGTGACTGTGCTTGTAGAAGGATTTCCATGCTGAAAGAAAGTAAAGATACCAGTGAAGACGACAACAGGGCTAGGCACATATTTAGAAGTTTCTCCCAAAGATGTTAGCGAAGCTGGCATTTTGCCAAGACTCTTGGAGCATCTAACTCTTCCCAGAAATCAACAGGGAAACATTTCAATTGATTAATTGATTTTTGAACTATGGTCTCATCATGTAGTTTAGGTTGACCTTGAACTCACTGTGTAACCCAGGCTGGCCTTGCACTTATGACAGTCCTCCTGCCTCAGCCTCCTGAGTGCTGAGATTACAGGCATGTGTCACCATGACCAGCACTAGAAGTTTCATTTTAATGTGAACTCTGAGAAGGAGAATGAACAAAGCCTAAAGCTTTTCTGCAAATGCTAAATATGAACAAAATGTCATCCCAGCATATACTGGTGAGGCAGATTAGGGTGTGTGCAAATTGGCTGATTATGTAGGCATGACTTGTTACTCATGGAGCACCTGGGACCAATCAGAGTGGTATCTGCAGTTCTTTGGAGAACTCAAGCCAGTTTTCGATAGGATGACCTAATTCTGATGTCAACCGGAGGTGTGACAAAAGACAGTAGCCATTAAGCTCTCAGCCACTGTGCTCCCTTTCACAGTGGTCTGCACTCACTCTGCAGAGTGCACTTCTTTCCCTACAGCTAAATGGTCCACACTTGCTTTGCAGAGCATGTTTTTTTTTTTTTTTTTTTCTTTCCTACCTGTAATAACTGTAAAACCGTATTACCTTTTGCACTTGTTTTGTCCAATTCTTTGTTCAGGACAAGAAAAACTTAGAAAGAATATCTAGAAGCAGACTCCAGAACCTCAGAACAGTGTCAATTATATTACTATATAAGCAAATATTTCGTTTTGTTTTATAAAATTCCTTATGACATCTATTTGATATCACTTACACTGTGACAGATATTGTAAAACTACCACTGTAAATTGTCTCATTATTAACTTGTATTACAAAAAAAAAAAAAAAAACAGAGGCCCAGAAAAGTATAATAACTTGTTCTGTGTCACAGAATTAGTAAGTTGTGACACTGGGATTCAAACCCAGACACTTTGGATCTTAAGCACCACCAACTAACCAGAAGGTTTCACTGCTTTTCTTCAGTAAGGAAGAACATTATTCTGTAAGGAATATTTAAAGGTTTGGAGTTTCCATGGCAGCACATTGATTTTTTTTCATTAAGTTCTTTTATAGTTTTCATACATTTTCAGACTAAAAGACCTCTTTTTGTATTATGACATAACTGGACACTGGGCCCCACCTGACTAATGCCATTAAATTCCAGTGTCCAAAGGAGGCAATGACGTTGCTGTAATGATGGTAGCCATACTACCCACTACTGAGTCTCAATTCTGAACGTTCAAATTCCCCCATTTGAACAGGAAATACAAAGAGGCATGCAGATGGGGAAGAAATGTAGAGACTAAGTACCAAATCCCTCATTTGGGTGTTTGCTTTGCTTGAAATGGACTAGGTAAACTTGAGTAAAGTGAATTACTTTTTAAGTGTCCTGGGAGTGACTTTTGTTTTTCCTCATTACATCTATGTGTAGCCAGGTACACTGCTTGACACGTGACAGATGCTCATATATTTGTGGTGAAAAAGGGGAGGGTAGGAGGAAAGAAGGGCGGGAGAGAAAAAATTTATAAAGGTAAACTGGTGTTTCAATGTTTTTTTGCATAACAGCCACAAATGGTTGTGAAACCTTTGAAGTAGCTGTTTAAGTGTGAAGAGAAGGCAATAAGTTTTCTAATTTTATTTAAATGTGTACTACATATAAATGTGAAGGAAAGCATCTGGGAAATTTTTACTTAGATCCAGTCCAGCTTTTGTGGGCAGCATGCTACTAAGTAAACTTTGCGTGTTTGACATTTTAAGAGTTACTAATTCATGCATGCATATGTTCATTTATTAAACATTTATTGAGAGCCTCCCATGTTACCCCGTACTGTAATAGGTGCTGAGGTTACAAATATGAATGACATCAGTTCTGCACACGAAGAGCTCAGAGAGGTGTGGAAAAACAGTGATGGCTTCACAACTCTTCAATTTTACTAAAACAAAGTGACTTGAACAATTTTCTAAAAACAACAACAACAACAAAAACAGCCTGTGAGTTGTATGGCATAAACAAAACCAGATACAACTCCTGGGAACTACTCAAAACCAGACTAAGGTGGCTATAACAGCCCAGCAAGGCAGAGGGAAGTTTCATGCATGAGTAAAGTCCGAGCTGAAATTAACAAAAACAAGTTGCCTGGTAACTTTACGCAAGATACTTCAAGCAGAGAGGACAGGCTGAACCAAGTCACGCAGGTGAGAAACCGTGTGCCTGCGTGTGTGTGCGCGTGCGTGCGTTGAAGGGGTTAGGTAGCAGAGGCCAGGGGGACCTTCAGAGCTGGCCGGTCATTGGAGGCTCTTGTTTTAAACTGGTTAGTGATATAATCCGTGACCGGATTTGTTTTAGATAAACCACACACCGATAGTTGTGACGGAACGGGAAGGACATTTAGGACTTCTTTTTCCAGAATAATTCATCATGAGTCTCAAAAGTGCCAATCTAAAACTAGATGTGTTTACATAAATGTCAAGTATTGTATTTTTATTCAATTGACCCTTATGACACAGTGTTGGGATGGGGATGTAAATATTAATATTTACTAGAACTACTGATTTTTATAGTGAGGTAAGCAGGGAGTTAGGACCCCTGCCCTCTGCTAGGCTGGGACCCTGGCGGACTTTCCTGCCCCTCTCAGGGGGAAGTTGCCAGGTTACCGCTGAGCCACAGCTTCCGCCCATCTTCGTCGGTTTTTAAAAAGCTTTTAACAAATTAGAAAGGCTCCTTCACAATTCATTAAAATCCTTCTGAATACATCTGCATGATTAAAGGAAGATAAAAGAGAGAAGGAATAAAATAAGTTACAGCGCCTCCAACTAGTTCGCCCTGCCGGAACCACAGTTCTGAAAATCGCGAACAGCACGGAGCGCTCACAGTAACGCCGCCACGCCTGCAGTGAAGCCTATCTTCGTCCCCGCCCATTCCTAGTGCTCTTTCTAAACCCTTCCCCTTCTGCCAATTCTGGAGCGGAACCTTTTTAAAGTTCTTCCCAGTTGAAATGTGGGACAAATTTCGCCAACACAATCCGGAATAGTTAACATGGCGGCGGCCGTAAGATGCCTCGGCAGGGGTAAGGTAGAGGTTTGTGTTGGGCGTAATAGTTCTGGCACTGAGTTCTGGGGCTGCAGAGTGCTAGCCAGAGTCGGGTAGGCACGGTCAGCTTTAAGTACTGGAAATATGTCGCGTACTTGCTGGTTCAAAGTTGTCTGGAGGGTTGTCACTTCTTAAAAGGTTTGAGGTTTGACTTTTTGTTAGGCCGGTCTTTCGAGGATGGCGTGGGAAGTGGGTTGCATTGACTCTGCCCAGCCACCCGTGGGAAAGGCAGGGGCAGGGACCTATCTCTGGTCCTGAGTGTGTGGGGTGGAAGTCGGCAGAGTTTGATACGTGCTTAGAGTTTGAGTAAAAGAAAGGTGATGTGTTTAAGTGGGTTGTTTATGTAAACTTTGACAGTTTTACAAGTGCCGATTGGTGTTTTCTGCTGAGGATTTGAGTTCTTCCCGACGTTGTCTAACTTAGATAAACGTTTATCTTTCAGAGGCAAATTCTATAGTATTTCTTGATAGCAGCTTTTCAGGAATGAATGAAGCCCACAATTTGTGTCATTCGTCTAGAATGAGTTTTTTTGTGTAGTGGTTTTTTGGTTTTGTTTTGTGTGTTTTAAGCACAGTGATATGTGTAACACTCGTAAGGTGTTACTGAATTAAGGTAGGCCATTAGGCGGAGGCTACAACCATGATCACCGTTTTGCAGAGGAGGAAACTGATCCTAGTATGTTGGTCAAATTCATACAGTAAGTGACAGAAGGCCCGAAGCTTGTACTCTTCCCAAGCCACCGATGTTCTGCAGTGCTAGGGATTGAACTCATGCATGCTAGGTAGGCCTCAACTCCTGAGGTACACCCCCAGTCACTGATTCCCCCTCTCCTTTTTTTAAACACTATCACAGTTTTCCTTATGAGTTTCATAAAAAGAAAATGTTAGGACCAACATGTCTTACTTGGGATAGTAGTTGAAAATTTAGATTGGCAAGAGACCACAACAGACTTAAGTGAGTAGATATTATAAATATATATATATATGTATATATATACACTTATATTTATTGCCAAAGAGATTGATGGTATTATCTTCATGTATGGTAGAAAACCAAAAAGGGAATAGAAGGTTATCATTCCCTTCTTGCCACATTTTCTCCTCTTCCAGTATACTTTTTCTTAATTTTTTTCCTATTTCTCCTGTCATCCCTTCTCATAAGTTGGCTGTCTCTCTTCCTCTACCAAGTCTCTTTCCTTTGACTGTCACAAAAGCTAGGATTCCATACTTCTCAATTTTTTTGGTATCTAAATTCACTCTTGGTGTAAATTCACACCCACCCCTTTCCTTCTAGGAATTGAATCCAGAGCCTTCATACTGAGCCACAACGCCAGTCCTATTTATTTATTTATTTATTTTTTTTTTTTTTCAGGCAGTCTTGCTAACTCACTAAATTGCTAAGTTGCCTGACTGGGCTCAAACTTGTCATTCTCAACCTCCCAGAGTGCTAGGATTATAGGCATGCACCATCAATGCCTGCCTGTGAATTTGCTCCTTTAGTGATCTCATCCATGTTTTATGACCTTAAGTATAATATCTTAATGACTGTCAAATTTATATCTGCAGTTGAGACTTCTCTCCTGAAGTTAGTCTTATACTCATCTGAGTGTTCTAGGTGTCTACTTTGATAACTTAAGAGTACCACATGTTTAAAATCAAATTCGTTTTCAGAGCCTGCAGTCTTCCTCATCTCATTTAATGGGAACTCCTCCCATTCAGTTGTCCAGGCCAAAATTTGAGAAGGTCTTTGACTACTCTCTTTTTCTCACACTTCACATTAAGTAGAAAATCCTGTTGACTTTATCCTCGAATTAATACAGATTTTGACTTCTTACTATAACACTGCGCCCATCTTGTTCTAAGCTAACACCATCTTTTACCTGGATTTCTCTATAATTCTCTCTGATTGTGTAGTAAATTGTTCCTTTAAAAATTTAAATCATATGGTCCTGTGCTCAGAGTTCTGCAAAGCCTGTCCAAAGTCCTTAAATGGCCCACAGTTGTGCTATTCATTTTGTTAGTCACCATTGAACACTTCACATTGGGCTGGTACGCATTTAGTGTGCCAAATACACATTAGATCAACTAGCCCTCCCTCCCTTTCTTCCTTCTCCCCCTCTCCTCCCTCTCTCCCTCTTTCCCTCTCTTTCTGCCTTATGCCAAATACACACTAGATGAACTAGCCCTCCTTCCCTTCCTCCTTCTCCCCTTTCCTCCCTCCCTCCTTCCTTCTCTTTCTGCCTCCTTTCTGAGTTTTGAGGTACAGCCCCAGTGTTTTTTTATTTTGACACAGGGCCTCAATAAGTTGTCCAGATGGGCTCAAACTTGTGATCCTTCAATCCTCCTGTCTCAGCTTTCCATAGATTTTTATTTCTAGTGTATGTTATTTTTGCTTTTATTTGTATTTATTTTATGCTGAATTTATTCTTGTACATAAATTTTTGTTTCTTCAGTTTATTCTGGGATATTTTTTCTTAGGTGCGGCCTCTTCTTCTGGTTTAGGAACCATTTGTTTCTTTTCAGTGTGGATCATCTTAATATGGCAGGAAGGCTCATGTGTGGGTTAACCTGACCATGAGCTAGGTAGGCATGCTTTGTTCACCTGGATATATTCAGTTATAAGAGTATTGATATGTAAATCTTTAAGTTGAGCAGTACTCTCAACATTTTTAAGCTTGGGCTGCAAAAATTCTTCACTTTTTGGAGGCACAAGTCCTCTGTTCAGCCCCATTATTTGGCATGAGCTACATATCAGGTCTTCCATCTGTAAGACCAGATTGCTACACATTGCTCATTTAAAAGTAACATCTTTTAGGTACTTGATGACTTTTTGGATATGCACACCCTTTATGGTATCTGCAGCTTCACAGGTGCTTTTTTTTTTTCCCTTGGGTACCAGAAAGTGAACTCATGACCTCACGCTTGCCAGGCTGGCACTGTACCAATGAACTATATCCCCAGCCCTACGGGTGTTCTTAAAGTGAAAATTTGAACCTCTTGATTTGCTTGATTTTGTAGGATATTCTGGGTCAAGAAAAGAGTGAACCATTTTTACTGATCACCTTAGGCTACTTACAGGAAAAGCATATTTTTCTTTTTTAATTGACCCATAATAATTAATATATGTTGTGTATACGTACGAATTCCCTATGATGAATGTGATCATTGTGTATATTTAAATTTAAATAATTGACCCATAGTGTACAAATTCACAGGGTACAATGTAACATGAACTCTGCAATGATGAAATCAGGGTAATTAGCATATCTGTCACCTAAGATATTTGTCATTGCTTTGTGTTGGAGGGAAGACTCAAGATCCCCTTTACTGGTTATTTTAAAATGTAAAATTAATTGTTGTTAACAGTTGTCCTACTGTACTACAGAACATTTGAAGTTATTCCTCTGATCCAGCATCACCCTTGTATGTATTAACTATTTTCTCTTTCCCTCCCCTTTCTTTTTTTTTTTATTTAAGAGAAAAAAGACACAGAAAAGAAAAACAAAAAGCAAAAAGCACAAACAACAGCAACAAATCCAATACAATAATGTTATAGGTTTACAAAACGAGATGATAGGAATTTGACAATGGTTGTAATATTGCATATCGTTACCTTCAAAAGGGTTGTTTAGATTAATAGATACAGACATGTAAAATTGATCCAATCATATGAATATTAACTGTTCTTTTTCAATAACTAATGCATTTAGTAGTATAGCCATTTTAACTATGTTATGTATACATATATACAAATTTATGTCTTTTTCCTTTCCCTTCCTTCTTTCCTCCTTTCACCTTATAATACCTCTTGTTATCTTCAGAATAACTGCCCATACCATCAGGCATAATATCATCAAACAAAATAGTATAGAATAAAACCAATAAAAACAAAATAATGGAAGCAATACAGGACTTCAAAACAATAGTAAAACAACTCTGCTTACCATAATGCCTCTTGTTATCTTCTAAGTAGTTGCCTATATCATCAGTCATAATACAATCAAACAAATCAAAAAAGAATAAAATCACTCAAAACAAAACAATGAAAGCAATACAGGGCTTCAAAGCAAGGTAATCGGATATCAATAATGGCTACCATAATGTATTTTGTTGTCTTTGTTTTTTTTTTTGTTTTTTGTTTTTTGTTTTTTCCAGCACTGGGGACTGAACTCACAGCCTCATACCTGCCAGACAGGCACTTAAGCCACTGAGCCAAACTCCCAGCCCTAGTTTTTTGAGGCAGGGTCACACTATGTAGCTCAGGCCGGCCTTGTGCTTGCGTTGTAGCCCAAGTGGGCCTTGAACTCACAACGCTCCACCTACCTCTGCCTCCCGAGTGCTGGGATTAAAGGCGTGCGCCACCACTCCCGGCTTGTATTTGTTATCTTTGAAATAGCTGTCTATGCCATCAAATACAATAAAATTGGACCAAAACAAAATAAAACCAAACTAAACAGAACAATGAAAACAATACAGGATTCAAATCCCGATGATAGATTAACAGTGGCCACTGCCTTCCCTTTTTTAGACACTTTATCCCCTTTCATTTTTACAATATGTATTGTGTATTTTGAATCCCACTAACTCCTTTGGTTTTTTGGTACTAGGGAGATAACATGATGTTCACCCATGTGACTCTGAATCATTTCATCCATGAACATGATCTTAAGTTGTATCTATTTACCTACAAGAGGCTTGAGGTTATCTTTCTTTATAGCTGAGTAGCTTTTGATTGGGTAAAAATGCCGTATCTTTCTTGTCCACTATGCAGCTAATGGGCAAGCTCCCACCACTTCTTTCTGCTTCCCTGTCACATAGAACATTGTTCTTTCTACTTTGACTTTTAGTCTCTGAACCCCCTTTTGAGTTTAATGTGTTTCTTGTATAAAGCATATTGATGGATCCTGTCTCCTGATCCACTCTGCCTGTGTTTCTTTTTATTGGTGAATTGAGGCCATCTACGTTGATGGTTAAGACCAACATGCACTGCCTCATCTCCGCCATGCTATTTTCCTGCCATTGGCTGTTTACTTTTCCTCTCCATTCAGTTGTCTGCCTCACTCGATGATACCTCTCTGCCACTGTTTCTGAAGCTGTGGTCTTTTTTTATCTCTCTCTAGAATGTCCTTCAGTATTCTTAGTAGGGTTGGTTTGGTGGTCATAAATTCCTTCAGTTCTTTGTCGTGGAAGTATCTTGTTTCTCCATTAATTTTGAAAGACAGTTTTGCAGGGTACATTAGTCAGGGTTGGAAGTTGTTGTCTTTTAGGACTTGAAATACTTCACTCCAAGCTCTTCTTGACTTGATGGTTTGTGTTGAGAAGTCTGTTGTGATTCTGATGGGTTTTCCTTTATAGGTGATCTGTTTCTTTTCTCTGACAGCTTTTAATATTCTGTTCTTATGTTGAATTTCTGAGATCTGGATTATTATATGTCTAGGTGTAGATTTATTTTGGTTATGGCTAGTTGGAGTTCTGTATGCTTCACTTACCTGAATGTCACTTCCTTTTCCCATGCTTGGGAAGTTTTCTAAAATTATTTCTGTAAATAGACTTTTAATGTCATTTGTGTTGACCCCTGCTTTTTCACTCACATCTTTTATTCTTAAATTATGTTTCTTTGGGTTGTCTTGCAGCCATTGAATTGTTACTTCCGGGTTCCTTGTTATTTTTAAGAGATCTTTCCTTTTGCGATCACAAGCTGCAAACCTGTCTTCAAGGTTTAAAAGTCTATCTTCAGTTTCTTTCAAGTGGTTTTGCCAGCTTTCAATGGAGTTCTTAATTTCCTGGATATCTCTTTGAATCTGTTTCATGTGTTCTAAATCTTTTTTGTATTGTTCATTCAAGGTTTCCCTCATTTTCCTATGCTCCATTTTTAAAATCTATGTCTTTAAAGATGCTTAGCAATTCTTTTTATTGTTTTTCATTTCTTCTTTTACCTGAGTTAGTATTTCTGTTCTAATTTCTTTTATAGCCTCATGAAGTTGTTTCTTTACTTCAGTTGCCATCACCTCAGAAACTTCAGTCGTGCGACTCTCGATCTCTTCCATGTTTGCATCTCCTGGACTTGCTCTGTTTGGATTGGAGGCAGAGACTGCCTTTTGTGTCTTCGTCTTGACATATTCCTGAGTTCTCCTGGACAAATGGGTACTGGGGTCCCAGGCACTTCCTGCATTGGCTACATTTTCTCTGAAGTGAGACTGTTTGGTCTTCTAGCCAGTGCTAATTGTGGATATCTGATGGTGGCCTTTGGGTACACTGGTGCAGAGCTGTCTGCTGCTTTTCCCAGCCTGCATTGGCACCCTGATGGCTGGTGGAGTGTGTGCGGGGGCGGGTCTGGACACCGCCTGTAAACCTGGGCTGGTCACCAGCGGGAATCCTCCACTACCGCTCCCAGAGCGCATGTGGGGCTGCCGCCTCCAGACCAAGCTGGCCACCCCCAGAGACCCACTGAGTTGGCCCCCAGAATGTGTGCGGGGTCAGGGCCCAGTCCAAGCAACCTCCATGGGTCTACGCCCAGCTAGGAGCCCCAGCCCTGGGCCCACCCAGCTCGACTCCAAAATGGCTCCAGGCCAATCGCTATCTCCTGTGGGAGGACAGAGTCCCCTGAACTCACTGCCAGCCAGCCCAGTCCTCCAGGTCTGCTCCCCCTGGCCACTGCCACTCCCCTCCAATGCTGTCTCTCTCTGCAGAGGCCTCCAGGGTCGCTGCTGCCATGTCACCTTGATTGTGTGTCCCCAGGTTCCAGCAGCTCCTCTCCTGCAGTGGGTCCAGCTCCAGGCAAAGTTGCTGCCAGCTACCACCTTCTTTGTTTAAGTTTTTCTTTCTACTCTTTCTGTGGGTTTCAGTTCTCACTTTAGATTCTTCCTGGGTCCAGGGGACCCACTTCCTTCCTTCTTGTCTTCCCCATGATGCTGTATTCCACCATCTGGGCTGTATCTCTCAGAGAGGCTGTTTACTTTGCTGCTTACTGTTTCGCCATCTTTTCCTTCCCCTTTCTACCACCAACTCATCACAGCCTCTGGTAACCATTCTTTACTCACTATGAAATTGACTTTTTAAGATTCTGTTTCTAGGAGCCAGGAATATAGCTCAGCAGCACAAGTGCCTGCCTGGCAAGCATAAGGTCCTGAGTTCAATTCTGGGTACAAAAAAAAAAAAGATTCTGTTTCTAAGAACATGCAGATTAGATTTTGAAGGCTTAGTACACGAAAAAGTAAAACATCTAGATTGAGCCCAGGATCTTTGCACTAAGCTACATTCCCAGCCTTTTTCATTTTTATTTTTTGAAATAAGGTCTAAGTCAGAGTTGCCCAGGCTGGGCTCAAACTTGTGTTTCTATGACCTTAACCTCCCAAAATGCTGAGATTATGGTGTGTGCTACCTTACTTGGATTATTTTTACCTTTTTCTAATTGCAACTATTGGAAAATTTAAAATTACATCTTGCTTGCATAATATATCTGTTGAATAACACCAGCCTACAGTCATCTACATCATCTGTTAGTTTCCTCAAACTCCAGCTCATGTCTCTGACCTCTTCTTCATTTAACTTCCTTCATACTCTGCTATAGTCACAGTGGCCTTCTTGTTTCTTTTTTTTAAGACAGGATCTTGCTATGTATCTCAGGGTAGCCTTGAACTCATGGTATTACTGATTTATTCTTCTCAATGTTGGGGTCACAGATGTATGCCAGCACACATGGCTCTTCCTTGTTCCTTAAACACACCAAGAACACTTCTGTCTTGGGATCTTTGGTCTGAAACACTTTTCTAGATACATTATTAACTTTCTCATTTCTTTAAGTCTTTGCTCAAATGTCACTTTTTAAATGAGGCCTAGTTTAACCTCTTTAAAGTTGCAAACCACTTTTCCCTTGTACTCAGTCTTTTTTTATGTTGCACTCTTTCTTTCCCCCCATATTATATTTATTATTATTGTCTCCCCTTAGTAGAACATGAGCTCCATGAAGATAGGGATTTTGTGTTTTGTCCATTGACATATCCTAAATCTGTGATAGTGAACTTTTTAGAATTTTCAGTGATACAACCTGTTGTAGCGCATGTGTCATCTGTTTACCACTGCTGTCTTAATTGTTTAAAACAGTGCTATCACATATTCATTGTGATAAAAAAATACAGTGAATGTTCAAATTTAAGTTTTATTACAGTAAAAGACATTGCCATTAATGACCCTCAAAATGCTTCCCCATGCTTCAAACACACTTTTCCTGTTGTTCTCACCACTTTCTGAAGCAGTTTTAGATGTTCTCTTTCAAAAATGTCTTTAGTTATGCTGTCGTGACTGTTTTCATGTACTGAATTGCTTAGACACATTTGCCTTTCACGGTTTTTTGACTTTGGAGAGGAGCCAGAAGTGGCATGGTGCCAGTATTGGGTGAGTAAGGTGGATGAAGACACAGTATAATTTTTCTATGAGCCTGCCTTTCTGTTGTTATGCGTTTGGCAGCTGCATTCACTGTTTTTGATATACCTTGTGAAGACGTTCATGAAAGAGGACTTCTAAAACTGCTTCAGAAAGTAGCGAATGATGGGATAAGTGTATTTGAAGACAGAGGGAGTATATTGAGGGAGATTAATGGCATTGCATCTTTTATTGTAATAATTTTTTAAAATTTAAACATATTTTTTGATCAGCCCTTATGTTTTTGTTGGCACATTCATTATTGAATGAATGAATAATGAATCATCAAAAAATGTCCCCACCCTCCAGTGAGAATAGCTTTGCTGTATCTTGCACAACATCCTTTGTTTTAGTTGTTCATTGCTGAGACAAAATACCCAACACCTAAAATTAAAGGAGGAGAGGTTTATTTTGGCTCACAGTTTGTAGAAGTTTCAGTCTGTAATCGGCTAACTCCAAGGCAGGGTGGCATGGCAGAGGGGAAGTAGTTCTTGGCCTGCAGAAAGCAGGAAAGTAGCACAGCAGCAAAGTAGCAAAATAGTGCCAAGTGACAACAGCAGCCCTCTTTCTGCCTCTTATACTCTATCCAGGTTACACACCCTTAGGACAGGTAGCATTCACACCCAGGATGGGCCTTCCCATTATCCATAGCCGGAACTATGCTAAACGAATCAGTGAACTAATTTAGTAATCACACACCCTTGATCCCAGCATCATACACTTAATCCCAACATCACCCACTTTAGATCCAGCCACCTCTAAAAAGCCCCACCTATGAACACATGAGGCTTTGGGGGGACTTCTAATCACAAGCCATAATACCCCTTATAGTTTATGTAGCAAGACTTGTGTTTTCTTCTAAAAATCTTGTGTCTCTGCTAATATATCTATTTGTGCTTAACCTTCAAGCAGTTCTATTTTAGGATACCCACCTTCAAACTTCATGAAATGAATATATAGAAATATAAGCATGTAGGAGACCTACACAAAGGCATGACCAGAAAATTGTGTGATATTATATACACCCATCTTGAAGACTCAAAAATTATTTTTTATTTATTAGGTTTTTGAGTCAGCGTCTTGCTCTATAGTTCATGTATGTCTTGAACTTGCCGTGTGGTTCAGGCTTGCCTTACACTCTCAATCCTCTTGCCTGAGCCTCCTAAGTGCTGAGACTGCAGGCATACCCAACCAGTCACATATTTTGATAAGCATTTGGGAATTTGATTTGACTTCTGTTGCGCTCTCTGGACAGTATCCAAAGCACAGTGTTCTTGACTGGACTTCTGCAATGGCATTCGCATACCTTGTTTGTAGGTGCCTTTCTTAGTGCCCTGCTTAGTAGTAGCTCTGCCTACTCCTAGTCCTGGTTTTTTTTAAAAAAAGATAAATGTTTATAGCAAGGACCAGAAAATACTTTCTGTAAAGACCTCAGTAGTAAACACCTTACCTATAAAGAGTTGGTGCATGTGAATAACACGTCTTAATTCTCTTTTCATCCCTTCTTTTCCCCTCCCTTCCTCTTTCCTCTATCTCTTGGTCCCTTTCCCCTTTGCAAAAGATCTCCATCTTCCTGTTCCCTGTTATCTATCTTTTATCTATCATTTATTTCACTTAACATTATGGTCTCAGGGTGCAACCAGTTTTCTACAAATGACCCAAGTGTATTCTTTATGGTAAAGTAGTACTCCACTGTGTATAAATATTATACCACACTTTCTTTACCCATTCATCTGTTGATGGACATATTTTGCAGCTACTGAACCCTCATTGTAGCATAAAAGCAGCTATGGATAATAATGTAAAGAAAAGAGCTAGTCATGTTCCAGTAAAACTTTATTCATGAACACACATGTGTGCACACACGGAAAAACACTCATATACTCCCCCCCTTCTATGTGTTATAGTGGTTAATATTTAAAGAAATTTGAATTGAATTTTTGTTCTAGTGTGTTCATCTTTCAGCAGATGTTTATCGCATCTCCATTCTGTTCTGAAGAAGTAATGTTTTAAGTAGAGTTCCTGAAAGATGGCTGGATTACTGGAAATTAGCCAGGTGAAGGGAGGATGTCATGGATGAGGGGAAGATTGTATACAAAAATTGAAAGATGGTGAAAAATAGGGTATGTTCAGGTAACTGAAAGGAAGTGTGTGTGTTTGAAGCATGGTAAGCATAAGGGAGAATCATGTTAGATGAAATTCACTAGATAGGTTAGAAGTAGCTCATGGAGTACTTTAATAAGAACTCACTTTTCTCAAAGAGCCAGGTTAAGCCATCTGAGGGATAAGGACATGGCAAAATGTTTATTTACCACGTCCCTGCCAGCTCGAATCACTAGTGCTACATGCATGATTGTTCATCGAATGGTTTTACCACCTGTGGTAGCTTCATAACTGTCCCATGTTGCCTGATGGGACGGTTATAATAAACATGTAGCACCAATGGATCAGAGCCACCTGGCAGTGAGATACATGAATTACAACCTCTTCGTGAATGTGTTAAAAGTGGTCCTTCTTACTAATTATAGGCAGGAAAGAAATGGAGAGGACCAAAAGCAGAAAATGGAACAGTTTGAAACTGTTTCCATAATCCAACCGTAATCTAGGTGGTAGGTGATGGAGGCTGAGTCTGGTGGTTGTAGAAGGGAATGACCAAATGGATAAGATCTAGAAAAGGTGAAGATTAGAGTCATTTGAGAGGGCAGTTAGGAATGATACTTGGGGAATGCTAAACTCTGTATCAACTAAAAAAACTAACAAAGGGTCTGGAGTAGTTTCCATCTCCTTACCCCAGGGTGGTCATGAAGGGAACTTTAGAGATGAGTACAGATTCAGGTAGGTTCATAAGTAGTTGAGGAAGTTTTGAAGACATTTTCTTTGAAGTAGCAAGTGAGGTTATTTGCTAAGGTAGACAGATTGACTACAAAGGGATTGAAAATACAGGCATCATGTTCTAATAATGCTCCTTAAATGGTGGTATTTTTGTAATTTGGTTACTCTTAGTCTGTAGCAGTTTGGTATATTTCTCTTGAAATGATAATTTCCAGTTGTCATGACTGGGAATTCTAAGTAGTGTTTCTGCCACTCTTTTTTTTGTTTTGTTTTCCCTCAAATTATGTTTGTGAAGCTCACTTAAATGGCAGCATTTATTTTTATAGTCCTATAGCTTTCTATTATAGAAATGCACCACAAAATACTTAATGTACTCTATTGTAGATGAATGTTTGATTTTTTCTCTGTAGTTTTGCTATGTTGATGCTATAACCATTCTTGTGCATATCTCTTAGCACATGCATGTAATGGGTGTACGAGCCTAGAAATAGAATCGCTGCGTGATTGGGTTGTAGATGCTTAGCTGCACTAGGTAATGTTTTTGAAAGTGGTTTCCAATTCATATTATCCATGTAGATAATTGCTGTCACTTAACATGCTTGTTTTGCACACTGGTGTAATCTTAATTTGGTTGCAGACTGTAATGGCCTACTTAAGTACCACTGATATAAGATATTTTGTTTTAAATTTATATTTACATACTTACTAAGAGGTTGTGCATCTTTTCATTTAGAAGCCTCTTTATATCTTTATATCTTGTGTTCATTTTTTAGTTAGGTTGATACTAAAGATGCCAATCTTTTGTCAGTTATGCATGTTATAACATATCCTACGAGTTTTTGACTTACCTTTTTACTTTAAAGTATATTTGATGAAAAGAACTTTTTTATACTAATGCAGTCACATTTGGTTAGTGATTTTTTTTTCTCGTTTGTGAAATCATTCCTTTTCCAAAGATCATAAAGGTATTTTCCAGTGTGTCAAAAGTTTTTCAGTTTTGCCATTCACATGTAAGTCTTTAATCTTTGTATATTTGAGTTTTGTGTGCATGTGATAGGGGATTCAAAATGGTGATGGGATCCAGTCATACTCTTTTCTCTATGTATAGTCATTTATCTCAGCATGGGCTTATTGAATTCTTTGCATGGTGATTTACAGTAATATCTTTGTCTTATTTTATCTTTGTCCATATGTGCACAGGTCTATTGCTGAGCCATTTGTTGCTTTATTTGTCTGTCTATATTGGTGCTACTACCAAAATGTTTTAATTACAGTAACATTGCAAGTTTTGGGGGAGGGCAAGTCCTCACTTTCTTCTCATCTTCAGAAATACTTGCGAAACTCTGTGAAAGTGTGATCTGTTAAGAAATGAATAAATAAAATGTAAATTATTAAACATTTCAAGGGTACATACACATTTTCCTTAACAATACAGCTAACATTCTATGTTGACTCTGAACTAGATTAAGTTAAAAATAAATGAAGATAAGAAATTGTTAAAATATCATATGTGTTTGCCTAGTTTCTAGAAGTTTGGTTTCCATTACACATTTTAAAGAATGTGTGAGAGTCACACAAAAAGAATCACAAAATGTTGGACATTTTTTGTTTTGAAAATACTGATTTTTAGAATATAAAATTTATGAATGTAATGATTATTTTATGTTTTTCCTTTCAAGTCTTGACACGTAATCGAAGGCATAGCCTTTCCAAGATGATTCATCAGACATCTCTTTATCCTTGTTCTGTAAGCATTCAGGTTCCTAACAGATGTTTTGCTGCTGCTGCTAAAAAGTAAGTATTTCCTTTTAATTGTTATTTCATTTGCTGTTACTTAAAATTTTGATAAAGAAACATACTTAGGTCCCTAAAGACTTACAGAGTTATACTGTTGTAAAAACTTATCTCTGCTTCTTTGCCCTCATAGTACTTAATAAAAGATAAAACTTATTATAATAATACTTAACATTTATTGAACACTGATATTCAGTAACAAACTTAACCCCCACAGCAACCCTATGAGGAAGCTACTGTTATTGTATAGAGAAGAAAATCAAGGCACTGATGATAGGTTATATTATTAGCCCAAAGTCCGAGAGCTGGTACATGCTGCAGCAAGGATTTAAACCCAAGGAGTTTGGTTCTAGAACCCAGGCTTTATCTAGCATGCTTTCACTGCCTTTTTAGAACACAATCCACTGTTTGAATTAATGAACTTTAATTAAGGCATACTGTGTGTGTGTGTGTATGTATAGTTCTTTTTGTTCTTTAAGTTACGTTCTGTCCTTCTACATGCTTTTTGTCATTAGATATTACAGGATCACCAATGCTGAGATTATATAGTGGAATTTTAGATTTGTGTCATTATATATATATATATATATATATAAATTTATATTGTGTTACATAGTTTGGACATGTAGAAACATAAAGAAATGAAATGTGTTCTCCCAACTAGTTTCATATTGAATGAAATTAGAACTCTTGTTTTTTTCTCCATTGTAACTGCCCAGTACCTTGTTAAACTAAAGACTGTAGCCTAATAGCATTATTGCTTTGCTTCCTACCAAGGCAAGGGACTGAAAGGCAGATTTTGGCTACATCCTCAACCTTTTGTCTTGTATCATCTGGCTGTAGGGCATGGTATTAATTGTTATTTCCCCTAGTAGCACTGATGTTAATGAAATGTAGAAACAGAGATATTTAACATTATTTTTCTGAATTTCTCTTTCTTTCTTTCTTTCTTTCTTTCTTTCTTTCTTTCTTTCTTTCTGAGACAGGGTCTTGCAATATAGTGCAGGCCGGCTTTGAATTTACATGTAGCCTAGGCTGACCTTGAACTCCCAGTGATCCTCTTGCCTCAGCCTCCCAAGTGCTAGGATTATAGACATGTGCCACCATGCCTGCCATCTTTCTCCTTAATGTCATGATTTTTGAAGGTGGAAGAAGGGGCTCAGGGATAACTATAAGACCCTGAGAAGCTGTCAAATATTAGTAGTTAAAATGTATAGAATGCTTACTATAGGATGCTAGACACTTTCCTAAGCATACTGTATATGCTATATTCCTTTTTTTCCCCAAATCCATTTTATTTCAAGGAGAAAGAGAAAAAAAAAAAAAACTAAAAACTTCAAAACATGTCAATTAGGGAGCTACAATAGTACATACATTGCGCATTGTCATCCCCAAATTATTCAACCAGAGCACAAGACATCTGCATTCAATTGTCTGAACAATACCAGTGCAAATCTTTCTCTTCAGTGAACTTAGAGAAATCAGTAGTATAACTATCTTAACTATTTTGTATATAGATATACATACACATATACATGTTGTTTCTTTCAGCTTCTTACACTAATGAGACAATATGATGTTTACACATGTGTGTCTTATTTATTTCACTAATGAGTATGGACTCAAGTTGCATATTGTCATTTAATCTTCGTAACAGTTCTATGAAATATAGACACATTTATAAGCATTTTCAGATGAAACAAAAGTCCAAAGATTAACTTTTCCAGGGTTACATAGGTTGAATGTGTTGGAGAGAGGATTTCAGCCCACAATGACTCTAAAGCCATCACTCTTCATGGTTAGTAAAAATAATGAAGTGAATGACTTTGGAGGGTATGTCTGGAACGCAAATAGAGTTCAATCCTCCTGATCTTACTTTCTGACACAATTTGATAGAATCTAAGCTTTAGATTATGGGATACCCAAAATGAAAACAAAAATGTGGAAAGATTTTTGTGAATTTATAAATTTCCAGTTGTTTAATGTATTCTTATTCCTATAAAATTAATTGATTAGGAACTTTGCCATAGTAGCTTCTTTTTTTTCGCCTGCTTTATTGAGCACTGTGTGACATGCTGGTGATATGAAGATAAATAGGACACATGGTCTGGTCCTCTGCCCTTAAAGATTTCATGATGAACCAAGAGCAATGTAACAATAGCTTTTATTTAAATTAATTGTTTAAAATAATAATTTATTAACTCTGTGAGTAGATAAGATATTCATAGTAAGCATTAAAAATAAAGGCTATGTAGTGAAAAGGAATTCATCTTCCCACTCTGCCCTTCAGCCAGTTGTGATGATCTATGCATATATAAATATGTAGATAATGTTTTTTGTGTAAGTGGTAGTTGTTTTTTGTATAAGAAGTAATGTACTCTACATCCTGTTTTGTATCTTGCTTTTTAAAAATGATATGTCTTGGAAGTAATTTCATACTAATTGTCTAGTCATTTTAATTGTATGATATTAATTGTGCGAATGTATCATATGGAATGAAACCTCCACAGTGAGCTAAATAAACCTTTCCTTCCTGCATTTTGAGTATCTGGTATTTTGTCCCAGCAACTAGAGAAAAATAACCAAGACCCTTGTGTACTTCACCCAGTGCAGAGTTGGCAAACAGAAACAAAATTCTGCCAATGCTTCTGTTTGTGAACCAAATTGTTCGCCATTTATTTTTTCTTTACTGTGAATTTTCTGTTCGTGTTCCATATGTTTTGTTGTTGATGAGTTAGAATTCTTTGCATATTGTAAATCAGCTCTGATCTGTGATATGACTTCAGTTTAGTGTTTTAATGGTCAGAGAAATAGACACAGTGCTATGTGATTAATTAATTAATTAATTTCTCCCATGGAGCAGATGGCAAAAAGTGTTTGAATTGCTTAAAAGATAAAATTTTGCAGGGGAATGAGAAGAATGGGGATCATTTCAATGATAAGTCTTGAAAGTGGATGATACCAATTTAAATACAATCTGATATGGCTGGAAGATAGGATAAATGGGAGCTGGTGGGAAGGTAGCCAGAAAAGAGCCTTCCTTTGGGTATGAATAGTTCCTGGATTCTGTTTTATTGGGATGTTGGAGGAGTACTGGTTGTACCAGCTTATGTCTCTATGCAGCAGTAATATCTTGAGACTATTTTATCTTTAAATGTTATTTTTGTTGACCCCATAGAATTTTTTTGTTTCATGTCTTTAAATTTTATTGCAGTACAATTTAAAATATACTTTTCACTAGCCTAAAAAGCATGGCACAAAAAACAAAAAATAGGCATACTTCAGAAACGTACAAAGCTTTGTAAGCAGTTGCATTTTTTCATTTCCGCTAGAGTTTTTCAGTAGCTTGATCAGAATCATAGCTTCATACTTTTAGTTGTAATCTTTAGTTTTTAATGTTCTGACTTTATAACACACTAAAAATAAGTTTCTTCTATGGCTGTTGTTTTGTTTTGTTTTGTTTTGTTCTCCTCAGGATCTGAGACAGGGTGGAGGGCCTGTGCTCTAATCTTTTTGACATTCCGAATCTCCCCACACCCCATGTGTGTGCAAGCATATATCCTTTATTTGCCAGTAGAAGATTCTAATTTTTTAAAGGGCCACTGGGCCCTCTGAGTCTGGTTTTGTTTCTTTCTTGACAGTGGGTTCTTTTCTTTGCTTCTTTGTATATCTAAAAAAATTTTTATTGAATGTGTAATATATCTTACATAGAACAATAGGGACTGAAGTAAACAGTTTTTAAGCCTGTTTTTAAGCATGCTCTTCAGGTGTTGAATAAATGTAGTCGGGGCCCAGCTGATTTTAGTTTTGTGGTTGCTATGGTTACCACCGACCTCAAGCACATCAGAGTTACCTTGTGCGCAGGGTGGGGGCTGGGTCGCTGGAGGCTTTTTTTCTGTGTGCTTCATGCTTCGATTTCAGCTTTCCTTGCGCAGCTGCCGAGGAATGGAGTGCTGATGCTGGTGGTGTCACTGTTTACCCTCTTGGCCCTCCTCAGCAGTAGGCTGCTGTTGTTTATTACCCGGTGCCGACTGGGCTGTGTGATGAGTGGCAGGAAGCTTTCTCTGTGGCCTGTGTGCGGTCGGCCCTGGGTGCTGGACAGACGGTTTCAGCAGCATTTCTGTCCCTCTCCGCGATGGCCTGCGTCTGTTGCAGGTCTGAGGGCAAGTTTCCCGGCTCTTTCCCAGTTGTACTGGTATCGATCCTGGGCTCAAGACTGTTTCTCTCTCACCTGCTTCTAGGGGTAGGATTTTTTTGTAGTATTTTTTCTTTCTTTCTCCCAGACACAGTGGCTGTTTACCAGGGCCTTGTCTCCCCACCTACTCCCTGTGGGGGGCTTGCTAGTCTAGAGCCCTGCGCATTGTTTCCTAGGAGCTCCTGGTGGCGGTGTGTGGAAAAGGGCTTTGGATCTGAAAGTAAGTGTCCCGTGTTTGCACCTGCCAGCGGGCTTATCCTGTCCTGCTTGTCCTAATGTTTTACCTCCTTGCCTTTCTCTTTTGGTCTGCCGCAGCTGAGACCAGGGTGTGGGTAGGAAGGGGGTGGGCGCTGACTCTCCTTGGCTTTTAGGCTACTTGGTTGCCTGCCATAGCAGCTCCGTGATCTGTGATGGGATCAAGAAAGGTGATTTTATCCAGTTCTTTCTTGTTAATGTTCTTTCCAGGTTTTTACATTTTAAGCAGAAGCAGAACTTCTGTGTTTAAAGCGTAATGAATAAACCAGTATCAGAGATGTTAGTGAATTTATTTCACTAATACACCCTGGACATTTTCTCTTTAATTCTGTTTAGTTTGACAGAAGTTGTATAATTCCTCTACCCACAATTTCTTAAGGTAAAAGAATTCCTCGACCTTGGGAGAACTTGCAATGGTTTCTCCCTCTGGGTCACAGATTTTCAAAGGTCTTGAAGTGAACTTCACTATATTGTTTGTCTTATTTTTATTGCGTCTGACCATGGAATTAATTTTTCTTTCCTGTTTTTGGAGTTAGGGAACCAATGAGGCAAGGAAAAAGTTATTAGCTGAGTTTAATCTCTTATTACTCATATAATCTGTGTGGTTTACTTACTTAGGTAACTATAACCAACTTTTCTTCTTATTTGGTCTGCCAGGTGTTTCTCCACCACTTTACTGAAAAGCTTCTCTAGTAAGATTTATTTTATTCTGAAAATTATGGTAACCGTTTCTGATAGGGGCTTACCTACTTGCATGCAATGAAACAAAGTTCTGAATATGGTAATTACCTATAGACATTTTTTGGGAAAGCTGTGGACAACAGGTAGCAAGTGTGTGAGATTAATTATTGAAAGAGTTAAACTGCTGGTTTTTAAATTTGAATAGTGTACCTCCTCTCCTTTTTTATTGGGAATCAAACCCAGGGCCTTGTGCCCTAGGCAAGCACTCTGCCACTGAGCTACATTCACAATGCTCATGCATTTTCCTGAGTCTTAATTGATGTTTGTTATAATGATATTGTACTTTATTTTTATTTTTTGAAAGCAGTGTTGTATACAAAGCTTAAAATGTTTTCACTGAACCACCTCAGATATTTTGACAAACAAGGTCCAAAATACAAATAAAGTAATTGCTATATAACTGAGTCTCATTATGTATCAGACTCTTTTTGGGTTTTGGAATTTATTAATTTAAAAATGCAAGCCGGGTGTGGTGGCGCACGCCTTTAATCCCAGCACTCAGGAGGCTGAGGTAGGCGGAGCGTTGTGGGTTTGAGGCCGGCTTGGGCTACAATGCGAGCGCAAGGCCGGCCTGAGCTACATAGTGCGACCCTGCCTCAAAAAACCAGGGCCGGGAGTTTGGCTCAGTGCCTTAAGCGCCTGCCCTGGCAGGCACGAGGTTGTGAGTTCAATCCCCGATGCCGCAAAAAAAAAAAAATAATAATAATAAAATAAAAATGCATATTTCAGCCTCTGAATATTTCATATTAATGGCAGATTAAATGTACAGGTTCAACCATTTCTAAAAAATTAGTGAAATCTGCCTGTATGTAAAATAAGTCTACAGGCTTTAGCTAGGACCTTTTGCTTATTATTTTATTTTTTGATACAGGATCTTGGTATATAGTTCAGGCTAACTTTAAACTCACTGTGTAGCCCAGGCTGGTCTCAGAATTGCATCAATTCTCGTTCATCAGCCTCATAAGTGCTGAGATTATAGGTATGCACCATCATACCTGGCTCTTTTGTTTATTTTAAAATAGGAGACTTTGTTCTCGAAACAACCTTTTAAGTCTCCTTCTATGAGCTTCATTGTTCATTTACAAAATATAAGATAAAAATGTGGTTTCTCAAGTTTTGAAGATTGCGGGATTTTGTGGGGTACTTCAGGGTAGATATTGAGACATCTATCTACTTGGACACTCGAACACTTGCCCTTGTTTGACTATTTTAAAGTCACTCAATCTAAAGCAGTGCAGAGAAAATAAGAGAGAGAGATAAGAAAGAAACCTTTAATGCGGAGAGCATGGGAGAGCTTCAGGGGCAGGGAGGTGTAAAAGCTCTCAAGAATGAAGGAGTGTAGTTACCTTTATCAACTTTGACTGGGGGAGGAGTTTGGGGAGGTGGGCAAAATGACATATTGACAGCTGATTTGAGGGAGCATCTGCCTGTGTAAAGCAGGAAACAATGATTTACTGGGGTCTGGGGGTGGAGGTTTGGGGGGTTATGGAGTCTTGGGATTGGAGAGGGCTCGGTGCAGACGCAAAAGGGAGTGGGAGGTTTATCTCTGGAATGAGAAGGAAAACATGGAGTTTACTCTTGGAGAGCTAAGTTGTTTCTCTGGGTCCAGTACCAAGTTGGGGGGATGCTAAGCCCCAGGGTAGCAGAACCTATCAGTCCTCAGTCCAAAGGACACCTGCATCCCATTAAAGTGAGGATTGCCACTAACTGCTAACCTGTTGGGTTGCTTAGGATTTAATAAGTGCTAAAAGTGAGACTGGAAATACATATATGTGTATATATATATATATTTGTGTATTTATATTTGTGTGTGTGTGTGTGTGTGTGTGGTGCTGATGATTGAACCCAGGGCCTTCTGCATGCTAAGTAATTATTGTTCACTGAGCTATAACCCCAGCCCTAAGATCCCTCTGAAAAAATTGTTTTACTGCCATTCTTTTTTTCACATAAATGTTGCAGAACCCTATATTCATTTACCACGAACTTTGAAGTTTTAAATAACACGAACTTTGAGGTTTTAAATAACACAAACTTTGAAGTTTTAAATAACACATTTTTTTTCGTATTTCATACCTCTGTAGGTCACACATCTGGCACTGCCAGATGCTAGCAGTTCTTTTCTGCAGGCTATAGGGGACAGTCCATTTCCTTGTCAGTTCCAGCTCTCAGCACCTCTCCACATTCCTTAGCATATGCCCTCTTTCTCTATCTCTAAAACAATAGCATGTTAAATCCTGTTCACAGTTGCATTTCTGCAGTGTCATCTTTCCATCTCTGTATAATGCAGGTGGGGAAGGGGAAAAGTTCTCACTTTCAAGGATTCATGTAACCAGATTGGGCACACATGGATAATACAGGATACTGTCTCCATTTTGAGGTCTTTTATTGCGGCGCTTTTCCCATCCTCATTGTGGTCTAGGAAGTTTATATTTGTAATCCCACAGAAACATTATTGGAATTCCAGCAAGTTAATTCCAATCTATCACCTCCAGTGCAATCCATGGAGAGAGTAAAGCACACATATTTACAGTTAAAGGCAGCCAAGGGGTTCTGAGTCTGGTCCAGACCAGGGTTTGCAGAACAAAGGCCACAACCAGGGCCTAACCTGATTTTATTAATTTGTGGAGAAGGGAGTGGCTAAGGATGAGTGACAGTGAGAATGGCAGGAATTATGTGAGTACTGTGAGCGGAGCTAGTTAGGAGGCTAGAAGGCACCTCTGCAGTATGCAGAGAATGATATGCAAAAGGATCAATCTGCATAATACAATTGAGATAGCCCAAGCCGGCCTCCAACTCACAACACTCCTCCTACCATAGCCTCTCGAGTGCTGGGAATAAAGGTATGCACCACCATGCCCGGCTCAAGATAGCAATTTAATGTTTAGGAGGCTGTTGCTTCAGTTTCTGATGTGTAAACTTTTGTGCCTCTGGAAGTCATAACCTCTTTATCTGGAGGCTTGAACCCAGTCGACAGTCTTGGAGCATTGGCTCTGCCATCCCACTAGGCTCAACCATTTAGAGGGCGACACAGATGGAGAAATAGGACTGTCACTTGGCTTCAAAGATTACGCATCAGTACCTCAGCTAGCCCTATTTACATTGCTTAGAGCCAATTGAAGGAAAAAGGAAATAGTTTAGCCAGCTCTGTGCATATCAGAACATGGAAATAGGACCAGGTTTAGCTAAAAGTGGAGGTAATTTTCCTGTATTCAAGGAGAGCCCTCCATATGGTTTTCTACAGTCTTTAACCTTAGTCACATTTGCAATGTCCTTTTTGCCATGTAAGATAACATATTCATAACTTCTAGGTATTCAGTATCCTGGAGGGAGGATTATCCTGCCTTCCACAGAACACAAATATTGTTCTATAATACTAGTTTTACTAATGTAAAACTTCCAACTGGTTGCAGTGGTGCATACCTGTTATCCCAACTGCTCAGGAGGTCAAGGCAGGAGGATTCTAAGTTCAAGGGTAGTCTGGGCAACTAATGAGACTGTCTCTGATTGAGTTTTATTGGCACTCAGTTTGAAGCGATGTAGAAATAATGAGGGGGACAACAAGGAACAGAAAGACCTTTAATGCAGGCACAGGAGAGACGCATACACTGAGAATGCAGGAGCTCTCTCGCTAGACAAAGGATTGGGAGTTGCTTATAAAGATTACCTTTTTGGGGAGGGGTCTGGTTAGCTGACAGTGGCGGATTACTGCTACATGTTAGTGCATGCAGGTTAGGGATTGGGGAATCTTCAGTGTGTGCAGGAAGGAAAGACAGGAAACCTATATTTAGGCTTGTAGCACTGAAGGAAGAAAACTGATAAGGTGTCTTTTTTATGGTCTCCTCACCGTGTTGAACCACCACCATGAGGATGTGGCAGATTTATGTGGCTAAAAACCTATCAGTCTCAAAATAAGAAAAATAAATACAAGGGGTAGGAATGTATCTCAGTTGGTAGAGTGTTTGCCTAATGTACATGAATGTTTGGGTTCAATCTCCAGATAGCAGGAAAAAAAGAAAGGATTTGAATTAACACTGAAAAATTATACCACCTCTCATTCAGTTTTTTCTTAGGTTCAAATTGTTACCTGCACTTCCTGTTGAACATAATTTCTTAGGTATTTTGTAAGCACCTTGTTAGCTTTTGCCACATGACAAACCTTCCTGTGATTATTTATTATTGCCCACACATCCAGGGGTCAGCTGACACAGGTAGGGTTCAGAAGTCAGATATACTTGTGTGAGTTTGCAGGTCAGTTACAAATTGTTTAATACAGCCTGGTGCTCTATGGGGTAGCTCTGTTCTACATGTCTCTCATCCTCTTACCAAGTGATGTTCTTTTCGTGAAAATGACAGAAATGCAGACATGGCAACTGGAGCCAGATGATGCTCTTCTGACTTAAGCTTGGAGTGGGGAACATGCTTCTACTCTGTTCTGTCAGCCCACACTAGTCACAGGGCCAAATTAAGGGGTTGAGAAGTAATGTATATGCACAGCAGCAAATTGTGAACTAAGAAATGTCTGGAAGCTAATGGCCACCACTTGAAGCACCTGTTGTAATTGTAGAGGCCAAAGGTAACTTGTATTTATCTCATGATGTTGCAGTAAATTTAGTAAGGAAATATTTATGCATGTTTTTCTTTTCCTGGTTGGATTTTTTTTTTTTTTTTTTTTTTTTGGCAGACTCTATTTCACTCCTCTGGTGGGAGGAATTGCAAAGTCACGTAGCAAAGGGCCTTGAATGGTGAGAGAATAAATAATTGGGCAAGTAACACATCTATATTCAAACTCTGAGTATCCCAAACTAAATTCTGTGACTACCTCTGTCAATAGAAACCTATTTTGTTTTCTTTCTTTCTGGTATACTCTTTCCCTGAAGCCAGGGACCTAAGAATTATTTTAGTCTTTTCTTTCTCCTTCCCCTATCTGCAGTATTTACTTTGTAAATATTTTTCTATTTTATCATCTTTTCCTTATTACCATTACTATTCTTGTTCTGGGTCTTGTCTTCTTAAGAAAGGAGAGAGGGAATAGCCTCTTAGTTTCTAATCCTGCTGCCTTTAGAACTATCCATCTCTTTTCTTGTACCAAGAATACTGTTTGATTTTTGTTGTTGTTGTTGTTGTTGTCATTGTTGTTTTAGGCAAGGTCATGCTCTGTAGTTCAAGCTGGCTTTGATCTTACTGTGTAGACCAGACTGACCTCAAACCTGTCAGTCCTCTTGCCTTAGCCTCTCAAGTGCTGGGATTACAGGCATGTGCCACCAGGCCCAGCCAAAATACTCTGAAAGTTACATATCACTTCTTTTCACTGGCTTCTCTTTGTCCTTTGTGGTCTTGCTTTTCCAATTTCATCTTCCACTTGTTTCCTGCCTTCAAGTTTACCTTTTTAGTTCAGGTGTGAGTAAATTATGGCCCCTGGACCAAGATTTGGTCTACCACCTATTTTTGTGTAATTATGAGCTAAGAATTATTTTTACATTTTTTAATTATTAGAGAACAATAACATTTTATGGTCATCAAAATTTTAAAATTCAAATTCAGTGTCTATAAATAATGTTTTATTGGAACATAGCTGTGCTCATTCATTTATGTATTGCCTGTGGCTGCTTTTGCACTAAAACAGCAGAGTTGAGTTCGTGCAACAGAGAGCACATGATTTATAGAGCTAAAGCATTTACTGTCTGACTCTTCGTAGAAGTTTGCTAACCACTGCTATAGTCACATAGAATTTCTAATGCCTCCCCTTGTATAACATTTTATTTCATGACTCAATACTTTTTGTTATGTTTTTCTTTGCCTGGCTAACTCTGTTTTTAAATAACGGTTTTATTAAAATATAATTTATATGCCATGCAATTCGCTCACTTAAAATGTACAACTCTATTGTTTTTAGTATATTCATAGAGTTGTGCAACCATCACCACAGTCAGTTTTATTTAGAACATTTTAATGACCATCTCCAAACACCTTGTTCCCATTAAGAGTCACTCTTCTTCCAGCTTCTCAGGCCTAAACAACCACTAAATCTGTTACTAGAGTTTTGAGTTGCTGTAGGGTCCTTCAGGGGCCAGTTATTTCTGGTCCTGAACAAAGAACTGCTCACAGGTGCAAAAGGTAGAGAAGTTTTACATTTATTGGAGGTAGGAAAAGAAGTATGCTCTGCAGAGTGCAGAGCAGGCCACGTAGAAGGAGAGAGCACAGAGGGGCCAAGGTTCATTGCTGCCATCTTTTGTATCTTCCTTTCTGGTGCCAGATCTAGGTCATCTTGACAAGTATCAGTTTGATTTTGCCTCAGAAGATCTGAAGATACCTCTTTCTGATTAGTACCAGGTGCAGTGCTTGGAAACTGTGTTTTGCATGTGTCCTGAATTTCTGTGATTGACAAACCATGCCCACTTCTCCACCAGCTGACTTTACCCTAATCTCTGCCTCAAACCCACTTTTAGTCCCTATAGATTTGTCCATTCTTTTTTTCCTTTTTTTTTTTTTTGAGACAGGGTCTCATTATGTAGTTCAGGGTGGCCTGGACTCACTGTGTAGCCCAGGCTGGTCTTAAACTTGCGTCACTCCTCCTGCCTCAGCCTCCCAAGTGCTGATATTACAGGCATGTGTCCCCACATCCAACTTGCCCATTCTTCATATTTTGTGTAAATTGAAGTTACAATACATGATCCTTTGTGACTTACTTCTTTCACTTAGCATATTTTCAAGATTACTATATGTGGCGTGTATCAGTATTTCATTCCTTTTTGTTGAGGGTCTTCCATCATATGACTGTGCCATATTTTATGTATTCATCAGTTGATGGATATTTGGGTTGCTTTTACCTTTTAGTTATTATGAATAATATTGCTAGGAATGTTTGTGTAAAAGTTTTCGTATGAACGTGATTTTTTACAAATGGTCTTTCTTTTGGGTATCAGATTGATTTCTTTATCCTACAGTGATGGGGTTAACTCTCCCAGAATTCATCCCTAACCTCTTAGGCTGGGTTGTGTCTTTTTGTAAGGCTTGATTACATTTTCATAGTACTTGAGATTATCTCTTTGCATATCTGTCTCTTCTATTCTTCTGTAAGTTTTTGGAGAATAACATCAAAACTGACTGTAAGAAATATAAAAGTTTACTTAATATTTATTGAGTTAAAGAAACTGTGAAACAATTTATGCTTTTGAAGTAAAATAAATAATCTCTCGTTATCTTTGTCTTTTGTAAACTGGCCCTTAAAAAGAAGTCCTTTAGAATACATACTGATGTATTGATCTCGAATTTATTTTTTAAGACCTGCAAAGAAAGCCAACAAAGATGCCAAAGAAAAAACATCAGATGAAAAGAACGATGAGATAGAAAAAATAAAGTCATATCCATACATGGAAGGTGAACCTGAGGATGATGTCTATTTAAAGCGCTTGTACCCAAGGCAGATATATGAAGTGGAGAAAGCTGTTCACTTACTTAAGAAGTTTCAAATTTTAGACTATACTTATCCAAAGCAAGGAGTTTTCCTTGATTTGACACTGGATATGGCACTGGGGAAAAAGGTATGTGAACTCAATTAAAATAAGTTTATTTGTGAACAGTGGCTGTATGAATTGATGTTTCTTAATTTTTAAAATTTTGCCTCTTAATAATTTTTAGAAAATCTTATGTTCATTCTATACTTCATAATGAAAAAAATTAATTTTCTACATATATAATAGGTTGAAAACAGTCTGAAGTTTGAAAAATGTCTTTCTATATATATCTCTGTATATCTATATATCTATATCTATATCTCCTATTTCCCATTTCCCTTATGTGTAAACACCAACGAAAGTAAAGTTAAAATCCATTGAGGTATCCACTGTAACTTCAGAAAATGACTTCAGTAGTCTGTGTGTCATGTTTCTTTGGAGTTGAGTGTTGGATTAATTCAGGTATGTTCCTTGTAGCCCTGGGTTAAGGTAAGTTTGCAAGGTTTGAATGGTTATGGTTCCAAGCTCCTCACTCTTGCTTTAGTTGGAGCCTCTCTGCTTTATTTGTTTTTATACTGGAGTTCTTCAGAAGATTTTTGATATTTAAAAAAAAAAAAACTCCAAAGTTAAGAAAAACATTAGATTAATATTGAGGTTCTTTGTAGCCTGAAATTTTGCAAGCATCTCACTTAAGTAATCTAATTTTTTTAAATGGTATTTTAATTTTCTTATATTTTAGTTTTCTTTCTGAGGATGTCTCTTTTAGGATGTCTCTGAGGATGTCAGATTAGAAAACAGAAGTTTTTGAACACAATTTGACAGCCTCTACAAGAGCATACCTAGGAGAAGACAGTACTCATTTGTTAGCTCTCATTGATTAGAAACAATTTATGCCAGCCATGGTGCAATTTCTATTTTGCACCTTATTGTTAGTGTTAGTTATTTTATTTTAAACATTTTGTAGTGTCAGAGATGATATCAGTCATCCATGAATGCCATTCATAATAGTGTCGTCTAGGACTGCAAGCTTCACTTCATATATGAAACAACTCATAAACAAGTGACAGTGAGAAAATGTTAACCATCATCCTAAAGCTTTCTTTCTTTCTTTCTTTCTTTTTTTTTTTTCCCATAGAGTGTTTGTACAAGCCAGTATTCCGCAGGGGATGCTATTAGCATGATTGTTTAGCGTGCAGCAGTTTACTGAAACCAGTTGTGACGTGTTAATGGCAGAAAAATTCCAGTCAATAAAACTAAGTTGTATGACTGATGTACATCAGGAATTTATGCCTTTTGTCTCAAAGGGAATCCTCAAGAGGTTGTCTCTACTCAAAATGTTTCTAAAAGCATAATTTTTAAATCAGTTTTATTAGAAGAACAGTCTTCTTTCTCTTTCAGATCTTCAGGCCATACCGACATTGTGGAAGGCCTACAGCTTATTTCTATATGAAGTCTCCCCAAGAGATCTGAGCCTCTTGTCTGCCTAGGTCCCTGTGCCAGAATGACTGAACCCATTAGTTTTGCAGCCCTATAGAATGTCGTCTGGCTGTCTCCAATGCTGCTGTTATTTTGAACTTTCCAGTTGACTTCCAAAATAGATTTCAAAGTGACTTCAAAATAGACCCATTATGAAGGTTTTCTGTCATGGGTTGTTTAGTGCAGTGGTAGCAAACCTATGGCACAGGTCTTATTTTTCTTTTGAGATACAAGATGTTAATGTGTGAGTTTTGTTCTGTTCTGTTTTGAGACAGGGTCTCACTACCTAGTTCAGACTGGCCTTGAACTCACTATGTAGTCCACATAGTGAACTCACTTGCATATGGCCTCAAACTCACAGTAATCCTCCTGTCTCAGCCTTCCAAGTGCTGAGATTACAGGCATGCACCACCATACCTTGCTCGCTTTTTCTAAATTAAAACCTCAGTATTCACGTTTAATTGCAGTGTTGGCACTTTGTGATAAATAAGTGAGTTTTGGGTTGCAGTTTGGCACTTGTTTCTAAAAGGTTCGCCATGACTGGTTTAGCGCAATCTTGGCAATTAGGGATGATCGACTGAGCAGATCAACTGGGTTGTCTGTTCAGTATGTGTTCATGTTCTCCTTGATGTCAGAAAATTACATGCTTTTTAAAATAAAACTAATTCAAGGTAGCAAACATCTATAGGCAAAAATGAAATAGAAAACATTGTATTAGATGCTGGTGAGATACAGATAATGCAAACATATCTGCTAGTATTTGAGAGATCGTGAATGATACAGAGATAGATGCCAAGTGCTATGGGAGTATGGAGCTGGAAAGAGAGATTTAGTTTTTTTATTAGGGTTTCTTGAAAAAGAAATACAATCTCTTTAGTTTTAAATTGTAGTCAATGAATAGTTCTTGATTAGTGAGAGGACATATGGTAGAATTAAAAAACTAAAAACTTGTCAGTTTTGTTTTATGTAGAATGTGAGAGATAATAGAAAGGATGGACTTTTTATAATTACTTTTTCCTTCTTGTGTTTAGAAAAAAGTGGAACCATTTGCCAGTGTTATTAGTTTTCCATATCCATTTTCTTTAGAAGTCAATAAAGTTGCTGTATTAACAGAGGTATGTAACTTTTGTCAACTACCTATGTTATTTAATTTTTCTAGAGATCATGTTGATGATTAGAATAAATGAATTAAATAGGGTTAGAGTGATGATGATGATGGTGATTATGATGATGATGATGATGTTGTACTGGGATTGAACCTAGGACCTTTGTATTGACGAT
Source organism: Dasyprocta punctata (assembly GCA_004363535.1). Lineage (NCBI taxonomy): Eukaryota > Metazoa > Chordata > Mammalia > Rodentia > Dasyproctidae > Dasyprocta > Dasyprocta punctata. Next base: position 153,826 of record RJWM01001253.1, read on the forward strand.
GTAATGCGAACAGTGGGATTATTTTATAGCAGTAGGTCTAGCTAGCTCTGTGGAGCCTCAGAAACCCAGCAACTTTTAAAAATAGAGAAGTGAAATATGCAGCTAATGTAGCAACCCAGCTCTCTGTGAAATTTTTTGTATTAATGCATTTGTGACTTTTTTGTGTGTGTTTTGATTCTTCTTTACCTGAAGCTCAATATTGAGGCATTTTTAATTTTCTCTGCTGTATTATCAAGGAAGAACCTCTGCTTTCTTCCCAGAAATCTGGGAAATGTAGTTGTTGGAATGCCACAAAACTTTACGAAGGGAAGCATTTTCATGTTATAATCAAATGGTAAGGATAGAACATACAGGGCCAGGGATATGGCTCAGCAGTGTAACACCTCCCTGACAAGCACAGGGTCCTGAGTTTGAGTCTCAATACCACCCAAAAAAAAAAAAAAAAAAAAAAAGGATGAAATATCCAGAAAAAATAACTAATACTGTTTATTTATTTTTTGATGTTTTTCAGATACTGGCTAAATTCTGGTTCATTGATGTCTTAAAAATTTTTCTCCGTATTGGTTTTATAAATTGATTTATTGGTTTACACTAAAAAAAATAGTTTTTAATCTTGTACTTTTGGAAGGTGCTGTAATGATAAATATGGAGCCCTATCAGTGGGTAGGTTCCTAATAATGCAATTTTGGTGTATTTCCTCAGGTGTGAGTCGAAAAACACCTCAATTATCTACAAACTAAACTTTTTTTTTCTGTAATATATACTCAGCTGAAAATTAATGCATTTTTAATTAAAAATAAACACAAGTTTTATTTTGAAGTGTGATATCTGACAAAATACTTAAAAATGTACTGCATTTGTTTAAAATTAAACATTGTTATTCAAACTTGTTTCGGTAGAATCCATCAGAGATTGAAATAGCAGAAGGACAAGGAGCTGCTTTTGCAGGAGGAACTAATCTGGTTCAGAAGGTATGGTAGTGTTTTTTAGTGTTCATTAATTCTAGAGATTGTTCTGTGATCTTTGCTGTGGCCCATTGATATGTCAACTGTAGTCACTATAGACTCTTGTCTTTTGAAAAATGGTTAATGGTTAGGTCTTTATAGAATGGGGGAAAATTTTTATACTTCTTTTTGTTTTTAAATCAAGGTAAGAAAAAGCTATCCAAACAGTCTGCTATTGTGTTTGCTTCAGCGGTACATATACCAAATAGTCTGCTATTGATTAAATTTGATTTATATTGTGACTTTTAAAATTTTATTATTTATTTTGCTTTCTTAATGTGTCTGAGAGTTTTGTGGGTTGACTGGAAAGGACAGTATGACTCAGGTTTTGAATGTGAGATTTAAAATGAAATCTAAAAGGTAGCACACATAGGTACATCTATTCATATCTTAAAAGATCAAATACTTGTTTTGCCTCCTTGGAGTGAAAGTGTGATTCACTTGGTAGATCACAAAACATAATATCTGACTTCTACAGTATAGTGCTTTTGGTTCCTCTTATCTTTTACTCTCCAGTCAGTTCAGAGTGGCACAGGCTCAGCATGGTAGCTGACAAATGATTTTATGCCCTGCCTTTAGAAAAGCACAGAAAACCTGTGGAGCCCTTTTGGAAAGAACAGTATTTTTTTTTTCCCCCTAAGAGGTGGAAAAAAGAAGCACATAGTTATTTCTGAAAATGCAAAAGGCTTTTCTTGACGTGCTCCAAAAGCCCCTCTTCTAAATATAACCATTTTGATTATGGATTTTTTTGGGGGAAGGGTAGACAAAATGACTTGAAAATGTAATCCTTTGTGTCATACCCAGATTTTCTTTTAGGGAAGTCTTAAGCTTGAGTTTGTTCTTTGTGATATATGGCAGTGCTTGTAGTTTTGTTTTGGTTTGGTTTGGTTTAGTTTTCAGACATTGTTTTGCTATGTTTTCTAGACTGGCCTTGAACTCCCTATGTAGCCCAAGCTGGCCTCAAACTTGCAGCAGTCCTCCTGCCGCAGCCTCCCAAGTGCTGGGATTACAGGCATGTACCACCTTGCCCAGATGCTTGTAATTTATTTTTCCAGCTTCAGTAATATTCTAAATTTTCTGAAGATTGTAAATTTTTAAGGAGAATCTCCAAAGTGAATTTTGGAAGCAGAATTAGTGGGTAGTAAAGAGAGATTATTTTTTTACACAGGCTCTAAACCAAGTCAGAGCATATAACCCATTTTTTTTCAGGTGTAGCGTTAATTTTAATATTTTAATTTTTAAACAATTACTTAAATTTTTTTAATTATTAAAAAGTAAATATGACACAAACGCTTGGAAATTTGAGAGTAGAGCTCAGTCTCTAGTGTCAGAGAATTCTTACTAACTTTATACACTACTTTCTGTCTCTTTCCTTCCCTCCTTGCTTTCTATTCCTCCCTCCCTGTCTCTCTCCCTCCCTCCCTCCCCCACCTTCTTCTTTTTCCTTTTCCTGTCTCTGTCTCTGTCTCTGTCTCTGTCTCTCAGTTGCTGGTGCTGGGACTCAGAGGCCTTATACATATTAGGCAAACACTGTACCACTGAGCAGCACCCCCACTACCATGCTTTATTTCTAAATTAGTTTTCTATTTTATTTAGCTCTTTTAAAATGTAATGTAAGATAAAGTTAGTAACCTTTCAGTTGTTTCTTGGGTAAGGCCTTATTTATTCATTTTAGCTTAAAATACACAGATATGTTTGGTTCTAAGTGATTTAAAAGTAATTTCATGTTTTACCTTGTCTCTGAGATTATAATTTCCATACATAGATTTGTATTATTCTAAGGTGTGACTTTAAGTTTATAGAATAACTTTCAAACATAATTTAAAATTTAATTTAGAGGGACATATCATAGAATTAGTTTTAGAAGGTCTTTAACTAGAAATCTCACATACAGTTCTTTGACGTTTAAAAATTACCTTTGCTTTCATATTTTTAGAACCATATCGCCTGTGATTGAGTTCTGGCTCTGCTTCATAGGAGTGTGCAGGCTGACCTGGCTTCACCGAGCCCTCGGTCCTTGTCCAGAGTGTGTGGTCAGTGTTAGGACCTATCTGGTAGGGGTGTTGTAAAGACTGGGTGAACTAAGCCATGTAAAATATTGAGCAGCAAGACCCAGTCATAAAATAAATGAACGAATGGGTGAATTTTAAAGAAAAGGAGGAGATGAATGTAGCTCAATGTTAAGTTCCTAGCTTCAATCTTCAGTACGACAAAAATAGAAATAAAAATAAAATTAATAACAGGAAGATAAAATTTGAGAATCACTGCTTAATTTTGCTAGAGTTCAAAATTTTAGGATTCATTGTGCAACTCTAAACCAAGACTTTGGGTGACATATTTTGGTAAGATTTTTCATGAAAAAAATCACTGATGAAATACTTGTTAGACCATATCATTCTAAAAAATTGTTTCATTTTATAATCAACTAAACTTTTAGGTGGAAAATAGTGAGTAGCATGGTAATTATTTAGGCATTTGCCTGAATTAATGAAAATTCTTTAAAAAATTGATTGTTAATTCTTTGTTCAGAGAATGCAAGAAGAGTATGTATAGTAAAACTAAAAGAAAACTAGTCTTTGATCACCTTCCTTATCTTTTTAGCTGTTGGTGACAAACAGGTAGCAAATCAGTTGTTTGTGAAAATAATTATAGAATTAGTTTTCTTGTGTTCTAAATTTACAGAGCTAGTGGCTGCTAGTTTGGCAGCTAGTGGTTATTAATTTTATATGTGATTTATTGCAGAACTTTTGTTTCTTCAGTTTTAACAGGTATGAATTCAGCTTTATGAGGTTACATGGCTTGTGTAGACATCAGTGCTATGTTCTAGCTTGTAACACAGTTTTGCTTTAACACAGCCCTTCAGAGGAATTCAAATATTTAAATTTTTTAAAGTAATGAATGTGGCTATTTGTAAAAGAAAATAAAAGAGAATCTTTTGTTTCTGATGGTTTTTATAATTGATAAATATATTCATATGATTCTTGTGTTTGAAGAAAAGAATTATGCTTAATATCTGTTTTCTGAGTCATAAGAGAAATTATGTATTTTCAGAAAGATGAAGTTTTACATTGAATCTAAGATTATCTTCTTTTTTTTCTTGATTTTCAGATTTTAGATGATGAAATTCATGCAGATTTTTATGTAGCTGTTCCAGAAATAATGCCTGACCTTAATCCATTAAAGAAGAAATTGAAAAAAAGATTTCCAAAAATCAGTAGAAGTAAGGGAAAGTTCCTTTTTTTAAAAATTTCAATATGCTGTCAACAACTCTCTCAACTTTCTTCATTTAGAAAACAAACAGTATATTTTGGTATTTAAGTTTTGTGTTACAAGAGTATGTAAATTTGATTTTTTTTCTTTGACCTTAATTAGTAACCTAATTTGAGAACTGTATTATTTTTTACTATTGAGTCTTTAAATTTAGATCATAGTCTAGGTCCAGTTTAACATATTTCCTCCTAGATATGTTATCATTGTACTATTTTCCTAACTTTTATATCTGTTTATCAATATAGTATGTATGCTCATGAAAGCATATATGTGACTGCATGGGCTCAGCAGGTAGTTTCCTTAAGGAATTTTCTCTTTAGAAATCTAGCGAGAGGGATAAGGTTGCTACATGCAGAGCCATTTTAGGTAGTGTGGGGTGTCACTTGATAAATTCACAAGGTGCTATAGGTGTTTACTGAAGGAGGAATTTACACAGGTGGGGAACAGTGAAGGTATGAAAGAGGTGACTTTTAAACTATACCCTCGATAACTGGATGAATTGATCAAGGAGAATATTATTCTAAGTAAAGGAATATATTAATCATAGACACTAAAGTAAATCAAAAGCTATAGACCAGGTCTAAGAAATACCAGTTAGTTGTCTTTGATTATATGGAATGATACCTCTACAGTGAAGTAGCAGAGAATGAGAAATGATGCTGGAAAAGTAGATTGATGCCATATTGAGAGAGAGTTTGAATTGGGAGCCAATGAGCATTACTTTTATTCTGTGTTCAGCAGGAATCCCTTCCATGTTTTGAAATGTGGTGTGACATGATCTGTTCTTTAGAGCTTTAGTGTGGCATGAGTTTGTAAGATGCACTTTAAAGGCCGAGAGAGTGGTTAGGGTGCAAGTGAGTACTAATAATAATGCTTAAACTAAGATCTTTATAATGAGCAGTGTCAAAAATATTTTAGAACTTTGTGACTAAGTAGTTAGAAATCAGTAGGTTTTTGAGGAGAAAGAAGAGTCAAAGAATGCTGAAGTTTTTAAGCCTAGGGACATATCCTATTAAGTGGAATTGTTAATGGAAGAGCAATATATTTTGGAGGAAAACAAGTTCATTTGCAGAGCAATTCACTTGTGTTAGGTAGTACTGGATGTGTGGTGTAGATAGGGATTATTTTGAATAAAATTCCCTAGTGTAAACAGAGCAAGCATTTTAGAATTCTTTTTGTAGTGTTGTCTTCAGATTTTAACTTTAGTTGAGCTAAAAAGCCCTAAAACTTTCCATACATGTCAGCCATGAGCACTTGTCTGAATTTTGTGCCAGGATCTGTAACTTGACTAAACTCAAGTGGACTTTAATTCTTTTGTTGTACTCTAGTTTATTCTTGACAACCTACATTAAATCACGTGTCCTTATTAGATACTGGACTTAGGCTTGGCACATTTATTAGAAATTTCCATCACAGTAGTGTTTGTTGTCATGGAATCAGACTTACATTCTTTCCTAAGCAAGACCTGAAATTGAACATTAAAAATTAAACTAGAATTGCAGTTGAATTTAATGAAAATGTTTCTCCTAATATTTTGTTTCTAATTAATTCAAGCTCCAATCAGAACAAAAACAAAACAGTACTAAATATAGCCAGTTAAAACTGAAGACAAATATTGAATATATCTGTGTTCAACTAGTGCCTCACTTTGCACAGTTAACTGGTTTTGTGGTTTTTTGACACAGGGTCTTGTTATGACCTCAGCCTGGCCTCAAACTTGTGTTCCCCCTGCTTCAGCCTCCCAATTGCTGGGATTACAGGTGTATGTTCACCACACCTGGCATAAACTGGTTTTTAGAAGGCTTAATTTTGTTATCTGTATTATTTATCTAGTCTCTGTATCACCTTTTCGAATTGTATTTTCTTTAACCTCAGGGTTTTTTTTTGTTTGTTTGTGTTTTGTTTTTGTTTTGTTTTGGTTTGGTTTGGTTTGATTTGGCTTTTTTTTACTACTACTGTCATCACAAAATTTGAGACTATTTTCAGTCTAAAGGTTTTCTAATAACATGTCTTTATTACACACAGCACATTTCTTGTTAAAATGTTTATTTTTATCATTAGGCTTTACTTAATTTCTGCCTTCATGATGAACTACACCTTCCACATACCACAGTTAGGGACTGATGTTTGTGTTAACAAGGCACCTGGAAAAACTATACCTTTCCCTTTAACATTTCCTTTTCTCCTAACATGATCTGTTTAACAGCTCTAGAAAAACATTTGTGATCTTTGAACATGAAGACTAATGATGAACCTGTCAAAGTGTTAAAAACAGTATCCCAGATGTGCATTAGAACAAATGAAGCTGCTGTTAGGCATTTTCAGAGCTTATCCTTGTTTAGGAACATTTGATTCCCCTTTTATCCAACAAAAGATGTTAGTGTAAAATAGAAATTAGTTTTGAGCAAGTGGGTGAAATTACAAAACAAACAAGCCCCTGCAGCTGAGCTCATTAGTTTCCTGTGTCAACTCAGTTTTACTAATGGAAGTGGTTGGAACCAGCTTGGCTGGATTGAATGCGCACATTTTGTAACGTGATTAATGCTGTGGTTTTAGTCATTTTATTTTAATTGCTTGCATAAGTGTAGGCAAGTTCTCTGGTTTTCAGATATACATTTGGCTTCTTTTCTCAGTATTTCTTTTTTTTGTTTCATAAAAAAAATTCAAAACTTTCTAAAATTTCTTGAAGGAAATTTGACTTTATTGCTAATCACTGTGATTTTTTTCCCTCTGAAATTCTTTTTATCTCAAATGTTTATTTTCATGACATTAAAAATTTCTAAATTTCTTGTCCTTTTTTATTTAGCATTTACTAAACAAAAAATACTAGTATGAAAGATACATTTACTTAATGGAGTCAGTTTTCTGTTCTGTATATTATCCTGTTGTACGTACTGTGGCATATATGAAAACAATTGAATTAATTAATTAATTAAATTTTGGTGCTGTAGATTGAACCCAAGTTCAGATGAATTATTTTAAACCATGCTAAGATATTGGCAGGTAAGAGACAAAGGGATATAATTAGAAAATTATACTAACATGTAGCTCTTAGAATTGAACACCAGTGCTCTAGTTGGAATCTTGTCCGAAGGATATTCTATCAGACTTGGTCAAAGGATATTCATATTTATTGAATACGGTACTGCTTTCTGTAAGGGGTTGCTGTTATACTGTGTAGCTCATGGATCTTAAAATTATCAAAAATGGGAAGTACTTTACTTAATTTTTTTATTAGTACATGTTTATAATGCGTAATGTGTTTTCATTGTGGGGAGCTGGTACATGTACATAACACATCTTAATTCCTTTTCTTCATCCCTTGATCATCTTCGTTTTGTTTTTGTTTTTTGCTGATACTTTTGCAGTACATAATGTCTGTTTACATTCCTTGTGTGGAGTTGGTACGTGTATATAACATCTCTTAATTCCTTTTTTCATCCTCTTTGCTCTCTTCTCTCATGTTTTCATCCCCTTGCCCTTTGAGAAAAATCTGTTTCTCTATTTCCTGTCATCTGTTTTTTATTTTGTTCTTTATACAGTACCCTGGGATTCTCATATAAGAGAAACCATGTGATATTTAAACTTGTGTGTTTGTTTTTTTTTTATGTAAGAGAAAAAAAAGACACATATAACAAAGACAAAAAGAAAAAGAGACAAACAAACCACTAGAGTAAATGCACAACAGTAACATTACAGGTTTACAAAACAGGATGATAGAAACTTGACAATGGTTGCAATATTGCATATAGTTATCTTCAAAATGGTTGTTTACATTAATAGATACAGACATGTAAAATTGATCTAATCGTATGAGTACTAATTGTTCTTTCTCAATAACGAATACATTCAGCAGTGTGTTCATTTTAATTATCTTACATATACATATATACAGATTTATATCTTTTCCTTTCCCCTTCCCTCTTTCACCCTTTTCCCTGCCCAATTACTTTTGCTCTTTGAGCTGTTTTTTACCCTTACCTAGTATTTATTATACATTTTGGATCATATATAATTTTTTCGTTTCTTACACTAGGGAGACAATACGGTATTTACACATGTGGGTTTGATTTATCTCACTTATGAGTATGGTCCCAAGTCGTGTCCATTTCCTTATAAAAGTCTCAATGCAGTCTTTCTTAATAGCTGAGTAGTACTCCATTGTGTAAAAATACCACATCTTTTTTATCCATTCTTTGATGGGCACGTGGGTTGTTTCCAAGATCTGGCTATTACAAATTCGGTTGCTATAAACATGGGTGCACAGATACCACTGTGGTATGATGTTTTCAATTCTTCTGGGAAAATGCCCAGAAGTGGAATAACTGGGTTGAATGGGATCTCTAATCCTAGTTTCTTGAGGAATCTCCACACTGATTTCCACAGTGGTTGCACCAGTCTACACTCCCACCAACAGTGGAAAAGAGTTCCTTTTTCCCCACAGCCCCTCCATCGTTTATTGTTGGTTGATTTTTTATTCTTGGCCATTCTTTCTGGAGTGAGATGGAATCTCAGTGTTGTTTTAATTTGCATTTCCCGAATGACCATTGATGTTGAACATTTTTTCATATATCTATTTGCCATTTGTATTTCTTTCTCTGAGAAGTGTGTATTCATCTCAGATGCCCATTTTTAGATTGGGTCCTTGAATTTTAGGGGCCTGATTTCTTTTAATACTTTATATGTTTTAGATAGAAGTCCTTTGTCTGATGGACAATTGGCTAAGATATTTTCCCAATTCATGGATTTTCTTTTCACTCTGTTGGAGATTTCCTTTGACATGCAAA